>CM033471.1:51793888-51798888 GCA_019447015.1 Hymenochirus boettgeri | reverse complement strand
ACAGACAGACAGACAGACAGACAGATAGATAGATAGAATAGAGATAGAAAGATCAGCAGAGTTAGAATAGATCAGATAGATAGAAGATAGAATAGATGATAGCAGAGTTAGATAGATAGACTGATAGATAGATAGATAGATAGATGATGATAATAGATAGCTAGATAGATAGATAGATAGATAGATAGATAGATAGATAGCAGAGTAGTTACGATAGATGGATAGTAGAATATATGCAGGAGTTAGAAGATAGATAGGATAGAATAGAATAGATAGATAGATAATAGATTAGCATAGATAGATAGCGTTAGATAGATAGATAGATAGCAGAGATAGACGATACGATAGATAGATAGATAGATAGATAGTAGATAGATAGATAGATAGATAGATAGATAGGATAGTAGCAGAGTTAGAAGATAGAAGCTAGATAGATAGATAGATAGATAGATAGATAGATAGATAGATAGATAGATAGAAGATAGATAGAGATGCTAGATAGATAGAAGATAGAAGAAGCCAGAGGTTAGATACAGAGATGATAGATAGAAGATAGATAGATGATAGATAGAAGATAGATAGATAGATAGATTGATAGATAGATAGATAGATAGATAGCGAGATAAGATGCGAGCTAAAAGATAGATAGATAGGAATAGATAGATAGATATAGATAGATAGGATAGATAAGATAGAAGATAGCAGAGTAGATAAGATATAGATAGCCAGAGTTTAGATAGATAGAGATAGATAGATAGACAGACAGAAGACAGCAGACAGACAGACAGACAGACAGACAGACAGACGACAGACAGGACCAGACAGACAGACAGATAGATAGATAGATAGATAGATAGATAGATAGATAGATAGTAAGATAGATAATAGATGACTAGATAGACCCAGAGTGTAGGAGAGATAGCTAGGATAGATAGATGATAGATGCAGAGTTAGATAGATAGACTGATAGGATAGATAGATAATAGATAGATAGATAGATAGATAGATACGTAGATAGATAGATAGAAAGCAGAGTTTAGATGATGGATAGATAGATATATGAGCAGAGTTATTAAAGATGATAGATAGATGATGATAGATAGATAGATAGATAGATTAGATAGATAGATAGCAGTTAGATGAGATAGATCCAGATAGATAGATAGATAGATAGATAGAAGATAGATAGATAGATAGATAGATAGTAGAGTAGGTTAGCTAAGAGTGAGATAGTATAGATAGATAAGATAGATAGATAGATAGTAGAATAGATAGCTGATAGATAGATATAGATAGAAGAAGCAGAGTAGATACGAGTAGATAGATAGATAGACTAGATAGAAGATAGATAGATAGATAGATGAGATAGTATAGATAGATAGTAGATAGCAGAGATAGATGACAGAGCTAATAGATCGATAGAAAGAGATAGATAGATGAGATAGCATAGATAGTAGATAGATAGCATAGATAGCACGAGTTAGATAGATAGATAGCAGAGTTAGATAGATAGATAGATAGATAGATAGATATACAGACAGGACAGACAGACAGACAGACAGATAGTAGATAGATAGATAGATACGAGTAATAGATAGATAGAAGATAGATAGTAGAGTAGATAGCAGAGTTAGATAGATAGATAGATTAGATAGTAGATAGATAGATAGATAGTAGAGAGAGAGAGAGAGATTTTGATAGATAGATAGATAGAAAGAAGACAGACAGACAGACAGATAGATGATTGATAGCAGAGTTAGATAGATAGGATAGATAGATAGAAGTAGATGAGAGATAGACTAGAATAGATAGATAGATAGATAGATAGATAGATAGCAGAGTTAGATAGATAAAATAGCAGAGTAGATGATGAGCTAGATAGATAGCAGAGTTAGATAGATTGATAGATAGATGTAGATAGATAGATAGATAGATAGATAGAGATAGATAGATAGCAGATAGTGAATAGATAAGATAGAAGATAGATAGATAGATAGATAGATAGATAGATTACATGTTCAAATGTAAATTGATCCTGCCATATAAACTCGTTTTGATTGATTTGATGGATTTGATAGATAGATAGATAGATAGATAGATAGATAGATAGCAGTTAGATAGATAGATAGCAGCGTTAGATAGAAGATAGATAGATAGATAGCGAGGAGTAGATAGATAGATAGATAGATAGATAGATAGATAATAGCAGGTTAGATAGATAGATAGATAGATAGATAGAAGATAGATAGATAGATAGATAGATAGATAGACAGACAGACAGACAGATAGATAGATAGCAGAGTTAGATAGATAGATAGATAGATAGATAGATAGATAGATAGATAGATAGATAGATAGATAGATGAGCGAGATCGATGCCCAGACTAAAGGATAGATAGTAGATAGATAGATAGGAGATAGATAGATAGATAGCAGAGTTAGATAGATAGATAGCAGAGTTAGATAGATAGATAGATAGATAGATAGATATACAGACAGACAGACAGACAGACAGACAGATAGATAGATAGATAGATAGATAGATAGATAGATAGATATATAGATAGATAGATAGCACAGAGTTAGATAATAGAAGATAGATAGATAGATAGATAGATAGAGAGGAGAGATAGGATAAGATAGATAGACAGACAGACAGACAGTAGATAGATTGATAGCCAGAGTTCGATAGATGATAGATAGATAGATAGATAGATAGAGAGATAGATAGATAGATAGATAGATAGATAGCAGAGTTAGATAGATAAATAGCAGAGTAGATAGATAGATAGATAGATAGCAGAGTTAGATGATTGATAGATAGATCGATAGATAGATAGATAGATAGATAGAGATAGATAGATAGCAGATAGATAGATAGATAGATAGATAGATAGATAGATAGATAGATAGATAGATAGATAGATAGATAGACATGTCAAATGTAAAATTGATCCTGCACAATAAAGCTCTTTTGATTTGATGATTTGATTTGATGATATGATAGAGAGATAGATAGATAGATAGATAGTAGAGCAGTTAGATAGATATAGAAGATAGCAGGTTGATAGAATAGATAGATAGATAGATAGAAGATAGTGCAGAGTTAGATAGATAGATAGATAGATAGATAGATAGATAGCTAGATAGCATAGATAGATAGATAGATAGATAATAGATAAGGATAGAGATAGATAGATAGATAGATAGATGATAGATAGATAGATAGATAGATTAGATAGATAGATAATGATAGTAGATAGATTAGATAGATAGATAGATAGATAGATAGATAGAAGATAGATAGATAGAGAGGATTAGATAGATAGATAGGATAGATAGATAGATAGATAGATAGATAGATAGATAGATAGATAGATAGGATAGATAGCAGAGTTAAGATAGATAGATAGATAGATAGATAGATATATAGATAGATAGTAGCGATAGATAGCCAGTTAGATAGAGATATTAGATAGATAGATAGATAGATAGATAGATAGATAGATTGATAGCAGAGTTAGATAGATAAGATAGCAGAGTTAGATAGATAGATAGATAGATAGATAGATAGATAGATATATAAGACGACAGACAGGACAGATAGATAGATAGATAGATAGATAGATAGATAGATAGCAGAGTTAGATAGATAGCGATAGATAGAAGATAGACAGACAGACAGACAGACAGACAGACAGACAGACAGGACAGACAGACCAGACAGGACGAACAGATAGATAGATGATAGATAGATAGATAGATAGATAGATAGCAGAGTTGATAGATAGATAGATAGATAGAGATAGATAGATAGATGATAGAGATCAGATAGATAGATAGATAGTAGATAGATGATAGCAGAGTTAGATAGATAGATAGATAGATAGATAGATAGATAGATAGATAGATAGATAGAAGATAGATAGATAGATAGCAGAGTTAGATAGAATAGAGAATAGATAGATAGATAGATAGATAGCTAGATAGATAGATAGATAGAGATAGATGGATGGACGGATGGATGGATGGATGGATGGATGGATGGATGGTGGATGGATGATGGATGGATGGATGGATGGATGGATGGATGGAGGGATGGATGGAAGATAGATAGATAGATAGATAGATAGCAGAGTTAGATTAGATGATAGATAGATAGATAGATAGCAGAGTTAGATAGATAGATAGATAGATAGATAGATAGATAGATAGATAGATAGAGATAGATAGTAGATAGATAGTATAGATAGATAGATAGATAGATAGATAGATAGATAGTACATGTCAAAATGTAAATTGATCCTGCCAATAAAGCTCTTTTGATTTGATTTGATTTGATTGTATAGATAGATAGATAGATAGAGAGCAGTTAGATAGATAGCAGAGTTAGATAGAAGATAGATAGATAGATAGCTAGATAGATAGATAGATAGCAGAGTTAGATAGATAGATAGATAGATACAGCGTTAGAAGATAGATAGATAGTAGATAGATAGATAGATAGCAGAGTTAGATAGATAGATAGATAGATAGAAATAGATAGATGGATGGAGATGGGAGGAGGATGGATGGATGGATGGATGGATGGATGGATGGATGGATGGATGGATGGATGGATGGATGGATGGATGGAGGATGGATGGAGGATGGATGATAGATAGATAGATAGATAGATAGCAGAGTTAGAAGATAGATAGATAGATAGATAGATTAGATAGAAGATAGATAGCAGAGTTAGATAGATAGATAGATAGATAGATAGATAGATAGATAGATAGATAGATAGATAGATAGATAGATAGCAGATAGATAGATAGATAGATAGATAGAAGATAGATACATGTCAAAATGTAAATGATCCTGCCAATAAAGCTCTTTTTGATTTATTTGATTTGATTTGATAGATAGATAGATAGATAGATAGATAGCAGTGTAGTATAGATAGATAGCAGAGATAGATAGATAGATAGATAGAGATAGATAGATAGATAGATAGA
>CM033471.1:51626388-51778888 GCA_019447015.1 Hymenochirus boettgeri | reverse complement strand
TCTCTGCTATCTATCTATCTATCTAACTGCTATCTATCTATCTATATATCTATCTATCTAATTCTGCTATATATCTATCTATCTATCTATCTATCTATCTAACTCTGCTATCTATCTATCTATCTATCTATCTATCTATCTATCTATATAACTCTGCTATCTATCTATCTATCTATCTATCTATATCTATCTATACTATCTATCTATCTATCTATCTAACTATCTATCAATCTATCTATCTTATCTATCTATCTGCTGTGATCTTCGGCTGTCTGTCGTTCTGTCTGTCCTGTCTGTTGGCGGTCTATCTATCTCTCTACGTATCACATCCTATCATCTACTATCCGCTACTAAATCAGCATTCTATCTAACTCTACATCTATCTACTATCACTATCTATCTACAAACTCCCATCTATCACAATCACTATCACCATCCACCCACACCAACATCTTATCATCGCACTACTATCAACTGCTACTACTATCAACTCTGATAAGTCGATCATCTATCTATCTATCCATCCACATCTCCATCCATCCATCACATCCACCATCCACATCCATCACCATCACCATCCATCCCATCCATCCTCCAATCCACCAGTCAACATCACTTCATCACATGATATCTATCTATCTTATATATCTATCTATATCTGCTATCTATACATCTATCTATCTATCTATCGTATCTATCTATCTATTCTCTATCTATCTATCTATCTATCTATCTATCTATCTATCTATCTATACTGCTATCTATCTATCGCTATCTCCGACTGATCTATCAGCGTATTATATCTATCTACCCTGCTACATCTATAATCTATCATGCTAACATCATCATCACTATCTATCTATCTATCTATCGTATCTATCTATCTATCATATCTATCTATATCATCTATCTAACTATCTACTATACTATCTATCTATCTATACTATTATCTATCTATCTATCTATCTATCATCTATCTATCTATCATATCTATCTAACTCTGCTATCTATCTACTATCTATCTGTCGTCTGTCTGTCTGTCTGTCTGTCTGTCCTGTCTGTCTGTCTGTCTGTCTGTCTGTCTGTCTGTCTGTCTGTCTGTCTGTCTGTCTGTATCTAATCATCGCATCTATCCTATCTATCTATCTATCTATCTATCTACTAACTCTGACTATCTATCTATCTATCTATCTATCTATCTATCTATCTATCTATCTATCTATCTATCTATCTATCTATCTATTCTATCTATCTATCTATCATCTATTACTATCTATCTATCATATCTTCTATCTATCTATATAGTCTATCTATCTATCTATATCATCTATCATCATCTATCTATCCTATCTCATCTATCTAATATCTATCTATCATCTATCTATCTATCTATTCTATTATCTATCTATCTATCTATCCTATCTATCTAGCTACTCTACTATCTATACTATCTATCTATCTATCTAACTCTATCTATCATCTATCTACTCGCAATATATTCTATCTATCTATCTATCTATCTATCTATCTTATCTATCTACGAGCTACTTCTGAGCAATCAGCTAGCGAGCTAGCACGAGCTAGCTCTAGTCTAGCTCAGCTCTAGCATGTCATGTCGTCCTGCGCCAGTCAGCAGCACCTGTCCGTCCAGCGGCCATGCTGTCCGCAGCTCTGTCCAGCGAGCGAGTCTGCATGTCACGTACAGTCAGCTATACGCGCTACAGCCATGCTAGTAGCGAGAGAGTCAGTCGAGTGCGCGCGGTGGATCATCGTACTACACGACGTATCGTAGTCTGAACTACAGAATCGCCCGAGAGACTAGCACTCGCCGAGCGTAGCTTACGTAGTCAGGACGCAAGAGCAGAGCGGGCGGAGAGAGGCGAGCGGCTATCTGGGAGACGGGAGCGAGATAGACAACTGGGGGCCGAAGGGGAGGCGAATAGCGAGAGCGCATCATCAGGGCCTAATACGCTAGAACTCTGGCGGTATCTACCAGCACGAGGGATCTCATCACTGGCGACTAGCGTATTGATCTATCTAGCTGATCTATCTATCTTCATCTATGGTCTTCTTATAGGAGTCTGTCTGTCCCTGCCTCTGTTGTTCGTACTCTATGATCTATCTATGCTATCTAATCTATCTATCATGATCGTATCTATCGAGCTCTCGGCATCCATCAGCGTCATCTTCATCACCTCTCGCGGAGTCAGCACACAGCTGCCGAGTGCGCACTGACACGAGTCGAGCGACGGCATCAAGGCAGGAAAGGAGGCGGGGGACGACGGGCGGAGAGCGCCGGGGCGCCAGAACCAACAGCCACCATGGCCAGCAGCACCAATCGCACTCATCCATCACCAGTACGCCCATCATCCATCCATCCATCATCAGCCATCGAGCATCTGCAGCTAGCCGCTAGCCTACTCATGATCCTGCACACTCTCATCGCATATCGCGATCTATGCTGAGATCTATCTGATCTGATCATATCGATCTCATCGAATTATCTATCTATTACTGACATCATCTATCTATCTATCTATCTATCATCTCTCTTCTATCTATCTATCTATCTTATCTTCTATCTATCGATCTAATCTGACTATCTATCTATCTCTATCTATCTACTGCGGTGTCTGACCTTCTATCTGTTCTGTCTATCTATCTATCTATCTAATCTATCTACCCTGCTATCTATTAACTTGCTATCTATCTATCTAATCTATCTTACTATCTTTATCTATCTATCTATCTATCTATCTATCTTTAACTCTGGGCTATCTATTATCTATCTATCCTATCTATCTGTCCTGTCTGCTCGCTAGTTAGTCTGTCGTCTTCTATCTATCTATCATATCTAATCTGTATCTATCTATCTAACTCGAATCATGGCTATCTATCTATCTATCTATCTATCTATCTATCTATTATCTACTCTCTATCGATATCTATCTATCTATCTAACGTCTATATCTATCTATCTATCGCGTCGCTGTATATCTATCTATCTACTACTATCTATCACTACCGCATCTATCTAGTTAACTCTTCATCTATCTATTCTATCTATTACTATCTATCTATCTACATCTACTATCTATCTATCTATCTACTTCATCTACTATCTATCTATAATCTATCTGACTATCTATCACTGCTTATCTATCTATCTATCTATCTATCTATCTATCTATCTATCTTCTATCTATCATCTATCTATCTATCTATCTACTCTGACAGCTACTCTATCTCTAGCTATTTCTCATTTTACCATCACTATCTAATCGTCTATCTATCTATCTATATCTCTATCCTAACTATCTATCTTCATGCTATCTATCTCATCTATCTATCTATATATCTATCTATCTACTAACTCTATTATCTAACTCTGCTATCTATCTATCTATCTATCTCTAATCTAACTACTGCTATCTATCTATCTATCTATCTATATCTCTATCTTCTAACTGCTATCTACCTCTCTATCTATCTATCTACTGCTATCTATCTATCTATCATCTATCACAATCAAATCAAATAAAATCAAAAAGAGCTTTATTGGCAGGACAATTTACATGTTTGACATGATCTATCGATCTATCTGATCTATCATCTATCTATCTGCTATCTATCTAGCTATCTAGCTATACTATATCTGATCATCTAGTCGTATCTATCTAGCTATCTATCTAACATCAGCTATTATCTATCTATCTAATCTATCTAGCTATCTATCGACTCTCTAACTGCGCTATCTATCGAGCGAGTCGACGTAGAGCCAGCCAGCCAGCCAGCCAGCCAGCCCAGCCAGCCAGCCAGCCAGCCAGCCAGCCAGCCAGGCCAGCCAGAAAGCCCAGCCAGCCAGCCATCCACCAGACAGACGCCGAAGCGAGCGTAGCGAGCGATCTATTATCGAGCTAATCTAAACTCGGAGAGCGATGCGATCGAGCGGTATCGGATCTATCTAGCGATCGAACGCGGCTAGCCGAGCGAGCGAGCTAGCTAACTCTGCGATGTATCTATCGTATCTATCTAGCGAGCGATCTATTATCTATCGAACTCTGCTATCTATTCTAATGCCTATCTCATCCTAATCTAGCTATCTATCAAAGCAAATTCAAATCAAATCAAAAAGAGCTTGATTGGGCAGGATCAATTTACATTTTGACATGATCATCTATATGGCAAAGGAACGTGACTGGTTCAAGAGAGGTGTTAAGGAGGCCATTTATGTGAAAATAAAGAAACCAAGCCTAAATAGAGGTGGGGGGGTTCGACACCAACTGTCTGCCATGTACAATGCTGTTTTGACACCTTACTCTGGGCGTTCCTATAACACCTCTTAGCCACTATCTAATCACACCCTTAACACCTGGCTGTGATATGCTAATTGGGATTTTCCAGGGTACATAATTGCCACAGATTCTTGTACAAGTCATTCTGAATTGAGAAAGCCAGTCGGATGACTAGCGAAACGTCTTCAAGAACTACATTTCAAGTCCAGTTGATCTAATTGAATACAACAGATATACCATGACCTGGATGAATGAGAACCTTCACAAGCACCTATGTGGTATGTTCTCGTTTACATGTTTGGAACACTATCTATACATTTTTATTTAAATCTTTATGGAATAATAAATTGATTTGTCATTCTAAAATAAGTAAGAAGTTATCTGCTATTTTTGCAAGTGTGGATTAGTTCAGAGAAATTTCTGTTAAACAAGGTTTTAAGTGTATAATCATGGTTTTCTATTTGTGTTTTAAAAGTGTTAGAACTGCTCTAAAATTCCAAAATGTGTTAACTAAAAATCTCATTTGAGACCTAGAAAGGTTTAATTATCAAAAGAGCAATGCATGATTCCAATTTCCATTCTTAGCAGCAATCATTTCCACTGTTTGGAATTGCTTTCCAAAAAAATATCTATTCATGTTCAGTATCTATAGAAAATAATGAAATCTGTAGTGTTTATTAAAAAACTGAAATGCATATAATTGAACTTTCATTTTTTTTTATTTGCTTGGAATTGTAGATTTTGTCTATCCAGTGTAGAGATAGACTAGAACTCAAATCTAATTTTGATTCAGATTTTACGAGTTCGAACATAGTCAGACTTTTCAAACTTTTTGGATTTCAAACTTTTCAAAGTTTTGATGATTTTCTTGAAATTTAGAGGATTTTAATCGAATTTGTAGAAACAATCCAGCCATATGTCCCAAATTCACCAATGACAGTTATTTTTAACCTTTGGCCATATATGATGCACATATAACGTAATATGCAAAACTAAAGATTAATGGGGAAGTTCCATGCAAATACATATACTTTTATGAAAAAAGAGCAGTGTTTTCAGATTCTAATTATCTTAACCTGCCCATTCAGTATTTTGTCTGTGTATAAATAAATGCTTCCGAAATACTGACTTCCAGTTTGCGGGACCCCTAATAGAGACCGTTATCATCCAACCTAGTGTCTAGGTTGATTCAGTTGTTCAGTAGAGATCTTACTAATGTGAATAGCAAGGGGTATAAATTCAACTGATTTTTCAAAATGGAAGAGAATATATAGAATAACTAGGTATGCATAATATAAACTAATTTTAAAAATAATCTTTCCACTGAACTTTTTAGCCCCTTTTGTTAAAGTATGCAACAAGGAAGCTTTGCCACTCTATGCTAGTCATGATTCCTTTTGTATAATAATGAGCACCCTATTTTAAAGGGACACTATACTGAAAAAATTACTTTTCCTCATCTTAATCTATAAATAAATATGTGTAAGTAGCACCTACTCTGAGGTGTGTGTTGCTGCATGCCTTCAATGCAGCACATGTTTTGTTCAGGAGCAGTATCCTCTTTTAAGTATTATGTACCCTGGAAAATCCCAATTAGCATATCACAGCCAGGTGTTAAGGGCGTGATTGGATAGTGGCTAAGAGGTGTTATAGGAACGCCCAGTGTAAGGTGTCAAAACAGCATTGTAAAACTTGTGGAAATCCAGACTGGGCCTTTGTCAAAAGAAGTAGAAGGAAAGAAAAGAACACAAATACCAACAGTGAAGGGGAAAAGCAAGACAGGAGAAAGAATATGGTCATCCCATATGTAGCAGGGGTCTCCGAGAAATTAAGAAGAATTTTCAAAAAACACCGTATCCCTGTCTGTTTTAAACCGAACAACACACTGAGGCAGCAATTGTATATCCGAAAGACCCAACACCCAAACACAAGAAAAGAGACATCATATACGCAGTGCAGTGAAGAATGCTCTGATTTGTATGTGGGGGAGACCAAACAGCAACTGCATCAATGTATGGGCCAGCACAGAAGAGCCAATTCCTCGGGTCAGGACTCAGCCGTGTACCTGCATCTTAAGGATAAAGGACATACCTTTGAAGATTGCAATGTTAACAAAATGGCAAAGGAACGTGACTGGTTCAAGAGAGGTGTTAAGGAGGCCATTTATGTGAAAATAAAGAAACCAAGCCTAAATAGAGGTGGGGGGTTCGACACCAACTGTCTGCCATGTACAATGCTGTTTTGACACCTTACTCCTATAACACCTCTTAGCCACTATCCAATCACGCCCTTAACACTTGGCTATGATATGCTAATTGGGATTTTCCAGGGTACATGATTGCCACAGATTCTTGTACAAGTCATTCTGAATTGAGAAAGCCAGTCGGATGACTAGCAGAACGTCTTCAAGAACTAAACTTCAAGTCCAGTTGATCTAATTGAATACAACAGATATAGCTAAGTCTGTTATCTACCAGAACCCCCAAATCCTTTTCCATTACAGATTCACTTAACACAGAGTTATTTATGGTGTAGGTGGCACAGGGATTATGCATCACCTTACATTTATCATCATTTAATCTCATCTGCAATTCTGCTGCCCATTTTGATTATCTAGGTCTGCTTGCAGCACGTGCACATCATTTGAAGACCTTTATCTCACTTCTCCCTTCTAAGTCATTATGAACTTTAGCCCACATAGATGTAGCTCCATTTACCATCACTCTCTGTTTGCGATCCAATAACCAATTCTCTATCCATGAACAAATGTTTTCTTCAAGGCCAACGGTCCTCAGTTTATACATTAGTCGCCTATGTGGCACAGTAACAAAAGCTTTTACAAAATCCAAGTATACCACATCCACTGCTGTGGCTGAATCCAAATTCTTACTCACTTCCTTATAAAAAACTATTAAATTTGTCATGATCTATTTCTCATAAATCCATGCTAACTACTACTAATAAGATGAGCTCTGGAGACAAAGTCAAGGATATGATCCTGTAACAAAGTTTCCAGCACCTTCCCTACCACTGATGTTAGGCTTAAAGGTCTATAGTTACTAGGCTGTGAACGACTACTTTTTTGAATATTGGTATTACATTGGCTTTTTTCCAATCCAGCGGTACATCCCCAGACCAAAGTGAATCTGAAAAGATGAGAAACAGTGGTCTAGATAGAACTGAACTAAGCTCTTTTAAAATCCGGGGATGCAATCCATCTGGTCTTGGGGCTTTATTGATATTTACTTTGTCTAATTGTTTCCGTACCATATCCTCCGTCAGTCAATGTGAATACTCCTCATTTCTCCCCTGAATATTATTACAATCCCTGCTGTAAGGATTAGGATTTTCTATAGTGAAAACTGATGTATAAAAACGGTTTAGCAGATTAGCCTTTTTGGCATCCTCTACAACCATCTAAGCCCCATTGTTTAATGGTCCCATATTCTCAGTCCTCATATTTTTACCATTATATCCATATCATTTTGGGGTTGGACTTGCTTTGTTCGGCTATCCATATTTCATTTTCTATTTTAGCTAGTTTAATTGCTTTCTTGCACTCTTTATTACAGCTTTTATACTCCCTGTAATACTGTTCTGTTCCCTCTGATTTCCAAATTTTACAATTTTACAAATTTAGAAATGTAATAGTTTAATATCCCTCTAAAAGTGGTCCACATTTGCTCAGTATCTTTACCTAGAAACAATTTCCCCCAGTCTATGAACAGTTCCCCTACTCCAATCTATGTCAGGGTAGTTAAAATCCCCCATAACCAAAACATACCCCATATCAGCAGCCTTCGACAACTGCATATGGAGATTCATTTCCACCTCCTCTCCGGCATTTGGTGGCTTATAACATACCCCAACAATTAATTTACCCACCTTCTTGCTTTCTGTTCACAGCTCTACCCAAATTGTTTCTGCCATATCGTTTATACCCCCATCTATTCCATCTTTTAGATTTGGCTTCAATTCCTGTTTAACATACATACATACTCCCCCTCCTTTCTTATTAACTCTGTAATGTCTAAATAAGGTGTATCCTTCAATATTTACTGTCCAGTTGTGTGAATCATTTAGCCACTTTTCTGCTATACCGACCACATCATACCTTTCCTTTTAAGCTATTAGTTCTAGTTACCAAGTTTTTCCAGCCAGACTTCTTGCATTTGTAAACATAAATTTTAGATTATCAATTGATTTACTTCCATACTTGGACGTTCATGCCTTCTTATCCTCTATGCTGTCCCCTCTCCCATCTCCTCTCTCCGTTGTGTCATCAGTCCCCTAATCCCTAACTTCTCTATCTACCCCTGTGTATTTCAACGTACCCTTCCCCCATAATTTGTTTAAAATCTCCAACCCCCTAGCCATCTTCTCCCCCAAAACAGCTGCACCATCATCATTTAGGTGCAATCCGTCTCTACTAAAGAGCCTGTAGCCAACAGAAAAGTCAGCCCAGTTCTCTAAAAACCCAAACCCCATCTCCTTACACCACCCTCTTAGCCAAGCATTTATACTCCTAAGCTACCATTGCCTACCCTGCGTAGCACGTGGCTGCGATAGTATTTCTGGAAACACTACCCTTGAGGCCCTTACTATTAACTTGACCCCTAACTCTCGGAAATAATTTTTAAGGACCTTACCTCCTCCTCTAACTTTGTCATTGACACCAATGTAAACCAAGACCGCTGGGTCACTCCCAGCCCCACCCAATATTTTGTCTACACGATGCACCACATGTCGAAACCTAGCACCAGGCAGACAACACACTGTTCGGCATGTAGGGTCTTGGCGACAGATTACCCTATCTACCCTTCTAATAATGGAGTCCACTACCACCTGCATATCCTTTCTAGCCCCAAGTTTTCCCTTCCTTGTATTGGAGATGGTGGTCCCCTGGTTGCTCAAGGGAAAGGCCCACTCCATACATGCTACTTCCGAGCTAGCGTCCTGCACATCTTTACCTAAAATGGCAAATCTGTTGGGATCAACCAGCTGGAAAGAATCATCCCTATCCTTCCGTCCCCTACTTCCCCTGGTGACTCTTACAAATCTATCTTCCTTTAACACCCTATCTGCCCCATTTCCATCCTCCAGTTTACTGGCCCCTGCCAGTACCTGCAATTCCCCCAGATTTATCAAGCTGCAAGTTTCCCCTTTAGATTCTGGAGCTCAGATTCCAAATGGGCAACCCACTCACATCTGACACATACATAGGTCCCTTGGTGCGGCTGCTCCAAGATCCCGTACATGCGGCAGGATGCATATTGCATGACCCCAACAAAACTGTCCATACTAAACAGCAATTCACAGCAATACACAACAAGAGAAAACAGCAATACAAACAAGAAAAACTGCAGTCTTGTTCTTAAACCCTTTCTTGTTCTAAACACTTTTGTTTCTTAACGCACCCCTTTAAAACAGAAAATCCCTTTACAAGTAAATTGCTCTGGGAGCTAATCGCTCTGGAGGAAGAACTTTTTTGTGAGGTTTAAAACCAAGGTTTCAACAGTCCAACAGTCCATTTTCAACAGAAATGCCTTTCTTTTGTCTCTTACCAGCCCCCACCCTACAGGTAACAATGCTGTTGAACACAAGTATTTATTTTAGAAACCCAGTGCTTTAAGTTTACAATTCCTACTACCTTATTCAAGCAGTAAGTACCGGTAGTAAAACATAAAAACAAAAAAAACCCAAAAGTGATTAATTACTTACACAGGCACACTCCTAGAAATAAATAGTGTTAGGTTAGTACATTTACTAGACTGCAAACCACAGTTAATAAACCCTTTTGTTTCTTAACGCACCCCTTAAAAACAGACAAACCCTTTTAAAAGAGAAAATCCCTTTACAAGTAAATTGCTCTGGGAGCTAATCGCTCTGGAGGAAGAACTTTTTTGTGAGGTTTAACCATGACTCCATTATATTTCCGAACAAGAAAAAATCAAATTATGATTTTAATGTTTTATTTTTTACATCCCTAGCCCTTTATTTAGAAAAAGTGTCTCCTATAGAGATCCTTATTATTGCTGTCTATCTGCTGTCTCATTCTAAAGCATTTTATCTTTTCTTGCCTTCCCTATATATTCTCCATGCCTTTTCCATCCTTTGCCTCTTTTTAATTTAAATTGTTCTGATCTTTGCTCTTTTTCTGGCATCTTTAATTTCTTTTATCTTCTAAAAATGTGCTCCTTTTCATTGTGCGTGTTCAGTCTATTTTTCAAATGACCCAATTAATCATGTCTTTTAAAATACTATGCTTCTTCTTTATTGTTCCCCGTTATTTTCTAAACACTCGGATAATATATTATGTGACCCATTAGATAAGATCTTTACCCCTATTTACAAATAGGTTAAAGGGTCCTGCTAATGAGTACCTAGACATGCAACTCTCTAAGGAACATGAGAAATCTAACGGATTTTGAAAGAGAATGAATAATTGGTGCCTGAATGACTAGTCTACCAGTCAAACAAATGGCAAATGCTTTATTCTGTCAAGGGAAAAATGCAAAGATTAATGAAGCATGTGAACAGTAACCTATCAATATCTGTTAAAAATAAATGAGAAAAAACCATTGCATTCATACTGCATAGTTCTAAAGAAATAGTAAGCATGAATACATAGTTCATTAAATTGAACTGAAGTGAATTATACAACTTGATTTATATTTTTTCTCATTCCATAGGACTCTGAAAACCTTGATATGACAAGAAGGAAAGGTAATTTAAAATGTTATTGAACTGAACTTTGCATGGTAATGAGATTATAATGAGCATTAATTATAAAACAGGTAAAAAGTACTTTTTACATTTTTAGGCAACATTGTCATGCAGGCTCTCGATATTTGTATTATTAACTTCAATAATAGACATGTTAATGCTTCTTGGAATGGTTTCTTTTTTGCTAGAAGGCATTTATTTCTTAAGATTGTACTATAAGTCTGTTATTTTGCATAAACTAGTATGCAGTAACACTGTCAATTTAATTAGATAGTTAAGATGAGCAGTTCCTTTTTGCATTGGCCTGCCAATTTGCAAAACTAGTGCACCTGTTAATCATATTAAAATATGTTTTTTAAGACTAAAGGCTCTATGTAATTGAAATTGTATAATCATATGTTTAATTGGCTTCTTGACTATATCTTTTAGTAGTGTTTATTCTGGTGAATTTCAACAATTTGTATGTATGTAGTTTATTTCTTATATTGCGCTACTTATTTCACAGCACTTTACAATTTTGTACTCCATTCACATTGAGCTCTACTGAAAGAGCTTATCTAACCAATCTGTCTCACACACAAACAATCAGTACGTCTTTAAGATTGTGGGGTGGAATTTCTTCTGTCTTAAGGTGAATATTGGGCCAGGGTTGGCCCATGTCTATACAGCAAAGCCAATTTCCAGTGTGAATGCACATTCCCAGTCGTGGAAGTGGATAAGTAAAAGAGGAGAGGTTATTTGAGTTTCATATTTTTCCCACCTAATTAAGTGAAATGAGCTTTGAGGGACAATACTGAGTGTGAAACAGACCCTAACTCCAATATTTACTCCATGGCTTAGAGGAAAATGCAGTTTATATATAACATATCCAACACCTCTGACCCCAGTATTGAACTCTTAAGAGAAGACATATAGGTGAAAACTACTTTCCACATATATACTAACTAACATTTTAAACCCAGTAATGTTTTTTTTTTTATGTTAAAATGTTATTTTAATCTCCTTAGTGCTCTTTATTATTTTATTATTTTTAGTGGCAGTGCACACAGACATACTGATCTTTAAGCCATACAGTTTATAAAGTTCTGTGCAAAAGCATTCTGTAAAAATGAATACTTCCAATCGAAGGCCTCCAATGTAATACAAAGAAATACCCATTCATGATAATAGCCACAACATTACTTAATGTCAGCTTTGATTTCTATGACCTTTATAAAGCACTTCTAATCGGGATATACAGTATATGTTTTCCTCTGTATTCCAGGTTATTTTAAAATACATAAATTCTAGAAGATGACACTTAATTAAATGTAACTGTTTGGAATAATATGTCACTCTTTGGAATGCAAAGTGAAAAATCAGGTATTTTCAGATCTTTCTGGTGAACTTTCTTTTCTCTTTCTGACAAATACTGCGAAGTGATGTGAAATGAATAGTAAAGAAAATTAAAATGATTGAAAAATCCATATTTGTTATTTTTATATACAGAGAACGGTTTTGTGGGCGATTATAGGCCTAATGATTTGTAGCTACACAGATGGAAATTTTAATTTCTAAAAAAGCCTATCAAGATATTCAGTCTATTTAATCTGATTAAATTAAAAAGTATATTGCATTGCCTAGAACTCAAGTTAATGATAGAAATAAAGATAGATAGATATAAATATGTAATGATACATTAATAAATATTTAGCATTCCTAGCCTGCACTTTTATATAACATATAGCACATTTGGGGGGCGTGCACAGGCCTGCACGGGAATGAGAGGGGCATGTACTGATCGCTCCTCGATTCCAAAGATAATTAAGCAGCCAAAGCGACTCTAAAAAATCAATAAGGAGATACACAAAACCTCCAGGACGACAAAGAACAAAAAAACAAGCCAAAAATCCACCCATTCGGAAGGGTCCAAAATCCAAGATGGCGCTGGCACCATGCACACGCCTCACAGCCGAGATCCAGCATCTGCAAAACCTACAAAACCAAAAAAGACAACAAATAAAAAAGCAACCGGAGACCAAGGACACAAACTTTATACTTTCTAATACACCAGAAAAGACATTTACAAACACCAATAGGATATCTTGAAGAAATAAATCAAATTACAACAGACATACAAGAAGATCCATTTGATATCCCAAAGTCCCAATCTCCACAAAAAAGTACTTGCCATACTGATGAATCAGATGGAGAAATTCCTTCAGCACAACAACAAGAAGTGGAAACAGAAATGGAACAATAAAACAAAACTATACACTTATGGACTTCCCAGCAAATGAAAAGCCAGTAACAGAAAACACACTTAAACATATGTTGATTCCACAATACAACTCTTTTAATACAGATATGAAATTACTAATACAACCCCTACAAAATGAGATCTCTGAAATAATGCAACGCACTGACCACGTGGAAAACAAGATGATGGAATTCACATCCTCATTTAATGATTTATTAGACGAACATTACGAAATTGCAGAAACAGTCCAAACAATGAAAAATAAAATAGCAGACCTGGAAGACAGATCCAAACGTAATAATATGAAAATCAGAGGCATACCAGAAACAATAAGACAAGAAGACCTAACAAACTATATTACCACATAATAATTACATAATAATAAAAAACTTGATACCCTCAGCATCAACACAGATACAATCCTGGACAGAACTCACAGACTACCAAAACCAAAAACAGCTCCTATATCAGCACCAAGAGATGTGATAACCAGATTCCATTTTTACCATATCAAAGAGAAAATAATGCAGATTTCCAGAAAAAAAACAATAATACCAGAAACATATAGAAACATACAATTTTCCCCAGACTTATCTGCAACAACAATACAATCAAGAAAACTATTCCAACCTGTTAACCAACTTTTACGTGAAAAAGGAATAACCTACAGATGGGGATTCCCTGTAAAACTTATAATTAACAGAGATGGGAAAATCCACATTTTCAATTCTGTAAAATAAGCAACGGAAACAATTACAACCTAGAATTTACAAACAAAACTAAACACAATAAATAAACAAAAATCAACACCTTCTCCTTTATATAATAACCATATAATTACCATATGATAACCTAGTAATATATTAAACATATAATGTAGTGGCTGGATAGTGTACTGGTTGAAGGCACTGCCTTTGACATGGGAGACCAGGGTTCAAATCCTGGCTAGGGGCAGCTATACAAATGTTTGGATTATGATAATACCCTAGTTATATAATAACCATATGATAACCTAGTAATATAATAACCATATTATATTACTATTATATGGTTATTATATTACTAGGTTATCATATGGTTATTATATTATATGGTTATTATATTACTAGACTATTATATGGTTATTATATTACTAGGTTATTATATGGTTATAATATAGGGTATTATATGGTTGTGGCATTATAATAATCCAAACATTTGTATTGCTTTCCTTATTATGATTAATATATTACTAGGTTATCATATGTATATATATATATATATATATATATATATATAATCTATTAAATTATATATACTGGTTAAAGTCACTGCCTTTGGCATTGGAGACCAGGGTTCGAATCCTGTCTAGAGGCAGCTATACAACTGTTTGCAATATATAATAACCTAGTAATATAATAACCATATGATAACCTAGTAATATTATATTATATTACTAGGGTATTATATGGTTAGAATATAGGGTATTATATGGTTATTATATTACTAGGTTATTATATGGTTATTATAATAATCCAAACATTTGTATAGCTGCCCCTGGTCTCCCATGTCAAAGGCGGTGGCTTTAACCAGTACACTATCCAACCATCGAATGTACCACTCGCTAAGCCAAGGAAGGACCATTCGCTAACAGGAAGGATCGTTCGTTCATTCGATAATCCTCGAATGTATCATCAATTGCCTGCCTGACTTCAGGAAGTGTTTTAACAAGTTTTGGTGAAAGTGACTTGTTCCCCAGAACATTTCCCAGGTGCCACAGCCATTTACAGTAAGTTACCATTGTTAGTTTAGCTGTAAATCACTCGGATTTTTCGAACTATCACTCCCCAATAGACTTAAATGGGTCCGAATTTGAACTTTCGAACTTTCTCTGAAGTTCAAAAGTTCGATAATGGACCGAACTTTATATAGTTGGCCGTCTCTACTGGGAACATATTTAAAAACATTAACTAATTTGGAACTTATGTTTTAAAGGGTCCTGCTTATCATATTTAAAGTTTTTCTAAGGGGTGGACATACCCTTTAAGCAGTGATAACACGTACATAGTTTAGAAAATCTCTGGTTTATCAACAAGGCACACCATTAAGTCATGAGAATGTATGAATATAAGAAAGTTTACATATGGGTTAAATAAGCGGGCAATGTTTCAAGTTTTCAAAGGAAAATGTAAAGTTTAAAAATGACCGTAAACTCAAAATTTTTAACCTGGTATATAACGTTTCATAGGACATACCAAAGCCACAACAGCATAATGACCATTGATACATGGTTAAGTTCTTCACAGTAGGTCGCCGTCTTTCCAATCAAGTCATTATTTGATAAACTGCACATATCATTTGACTGCACAGAACATTTGACACACTGTACATGTTATAGTGTATTTACTAGGCAACTATGCTAGCAGATGTCTCTGGCTTCCATGCAACAAAGCAGTACACATATTAACTAATTTTAGTCACCCTGAAAGCAATAATTTATTCCTGTTTCAACTTTTCAGTTTGTTTAATTTAAATGGAATCTTTTTAAAATTGAACACCATCCAACTACACATTCTGCTTGAGTTATTGGTGATTAATTTAGCTTTGAAAGACATTGCTAAAATATACACATACGCTATCTATAGTATGTATTTAACTGGTCAACAGAAGTTTGCTGGCCAGATTATTTTACCAGTAAATCATAAAATCCATCTTGCAAGGCAGCATAGATTTCATTAGTTCCCCACAACACTTTTTTAAGTCTTCTTGGTTATTTGTTTAAATAGATAATGCAGGTTCTGTTAAAATCTGCACCTTAATATCATATATGGAGTTTGCATTTTGGAATACATGTATGGCCTTATGTGTTCTGTAATATGACCAGATATCTGCTTAGACTCTTAAACACATCAAACCAGAGATGGGACCCTAATAAAATAAGGTAATTCTCCTTAATAATATAACTATACAGCCTTTAGGATTTTGTAAAGAGGAAAAATAATTTTGCATGTGTGAGGCCTTATGTAGTATATAGGTGAAGTTTTGGAAATTGCTTTACTAATATGACATTATAGAACTGCAGGTCCAGTAAAGGACAACAATGTCAACTGCATACATGAAGTAGCTTAGATAAATTGGTTTTGTCTGAAACGTAACACTTAAAGGGGTTATGACCTGTCTCAATAAATACTGATATATAATAAGATTATATATATATATTAGATATTATATATATATATATTATTATTATAAAATAATATATAATTGGCTGGACTTCTGTTCACATATATATTCCCTCAGGATTGAAAGGCATTCCATGAGGTTAGAAGAAACAAGAAAGGTGCAAAAAGTTTTTTTTTTTAATAGTAGAACCAGTGAAGCTTGCATTGAAACCCGTCTGCCCACCCATGACCAATTATTTCTTTTTATAGGATTGTGATATACAACCTTTTTTAGTGTGGTGGATGAAGAGAAACGTGTTATTAGTAATAATTGTTATGACACAAATGTTTTTGAAATATACTGTACAGTTAGTGGAGCTGTTTTATAGAACAGATGATGCCTTCAAAGAAACTGAGAACATTTAGCATAATTAATATTAATAGAGATGATCAAGTATAAACCCTGTTTACCTGGATTGCTCTGAAATGTTTTTTCCCGACCCATGTGTACACTAGGTATGATTTTAAATCCCATTCTGTGATCAGTTACGAGCCAGTAATAGGATGAACACAAGAGATGTATTACTTTCTCGGCACTAAATATTCTGTAGTTTTATCAGTGAGATTATGAATACAGACTAGGCTTTTTATAGCATTCTTTTCCTGTATACCATTCTCTACCAGTAAAATATAGGTGCTTTTGTGCCAGTTTGATATTAGTCTTTGTCTTATTAAGAAAATAAATAGACTTTGTCTTATTAAGTACAACAAAGATACATTTTTAGGTTAGATGGTGTGTTAACTGTAATATTTTAAATACACACAATGTAGTGCAATATATCACCTTAATTGAAGAACTCACAATGTGCTTTCAGGGATAAAATCCAGAGATCTAAAATAGAAAGAATTTATTGAATTGTTACTTTTGCTAACATGAATGGAAGAAAAGATCAGAATGTAATGGTGTTTTCCCCATTTTAATCTTTCTTAACCAAAGCTAGCAGACACTTACAAAATTAAATGACCATTAAATACATTTCTCTCTGTTTGCTAAAATTCTATTATCTTTCCCTTACCACAGAGGAAGGTGAAGAGATTACCTCAACACCAGGAATCCCAGTAATTAATTCAAGCTTCAAGCTGCTAATTGAAATTTGTTTTGTCCTATTTCTTCTACAGCAGCACTTTGTGGAGGGTGTTAATGATTGTACTTGCTTCTTGATAATTTGAATATTGCACAGAACACAGCACATATTTTTATGTATCTTCACAAATATATTTATAGTTTGTATCTTAAAAAGGCAATGTCTTAGAAACAGGAAATTCAATCTTTTAAATTCCAATTAAATTGGTGCATTGGTTTAAAAATACAATTTTAGTAACGTTACAGATCTTTAAATCTGTTTTGAGGACTATTTAAAGAAATATAATTCACACACTTATATATTATGTATACAATTATTGTACAGTGAGAATTATTATTTACAAATGCAAAATACATTAAACCTTGCAATGCTCAAAGAAATTAGTATGGTTGCCAGGAGAAGCCTTCTGATAGCAAAAAGCTGTTACATCCTTGTGGCATCTGAACAAACCAAAAGCCTTCTGGAACAATGTACTTTGGACAGAAGAGATCAAAGGGGAAATTTTTGCCCACATTCACAGTGCCATCAGCACAAACACCTCACAATAGCTGTTATCCCCAGTGATGAGAGGGGGAGGATTTGGGCTGGTTTTGTTGCAACAGTGCACCTTGCAATCATTGAGGGAGCATTGACCTCCCATGTATACCAAAATATTTTAGAATAAAATGTGATCTGTATGACAGCTAAAGCATGGTCAAAATGGGGTTGTGCAACAGGAAAACAACTCTAAACAAATCGGCAAAAAAAAAACCAGAATGACTGAAAAAGAAAAAAAAAATGTTGCAATAGGTTAGGCAAAGTCCAACCTGATCAAACAACTGTGGTGGGACCTTAGGAGTACTGTATAAAAAACAAATGCATGGGTCCAAAATTACTCTTTTAATAATTTGGAAGACTGGTACAGTCATGCAGAAACAAATGATTGTACTTCAAGTAAAGGTAGTTCTACAAGCTTTTACACACTGCTTCTGAATTTGGGAATATTTGGAAAATTCCCAGATTGTTATTGAAACCTAATAACATGCAAAAAAGCATGTTATTAGCCAGCGGTTCTGGAAATTGAATGCTACATTCAAAGGATATTGAAAATCGAACATTACATTCGAGGGTTACTGAATTCGAAGGATACTTCGAGGTTTATCGAAAATCGAACATTACATTCGAAGGTTACCGAAATCGAAGGCAACATTTGAGGGTTACTAAAATCGGCGGCTACATTCGAGAGTTACCGAAATCGGTGGTTACATTGGGAGGGTTACCAAATTCAAAGGCTACATTTGAGGGTTTCTGAATTCGAATGTTACATTTGATAATTTTCGATTATTATCAAAAATAAGTCCTCTAGTTTGGAAAACCAAACTAGTTTGAAAAGTTCGAGTTCATCCGAACTTATAAAGTTTGGCCCGAACTGGGGTTCGGGTCCATCACTTGCAACCATGTCGTTTTTCTTGGCATGTAGTTTAAATCTTGAACACATTCAGCCCTTATAGTTCTATTTCATTCTTTTAGTGTTCAGAATAAAACACATTTTTATATGACTTCTTCACCATGGCTGTTGCTGCCGGTGGCTTGAATAGCCAGGAAGGTTTAGGACCTGACAGCTTAATGTCACATAGATGTATGTTTGGTTAGCATTTACTTACTTAGAAAGGCAAGTGATCAAATTAATTTAATTAGCAGTTTCTTGGTTATTAGGAAATATGTTTAGGGTGAACCTCTCCTTTACATTTCAATTTCCCCCTGATTTGTTTCCTTTTTATGATTTGTAATTAAATCTTCTTTGTACTTTAATTGCTGATTCTCACTTTCAAAATTCTGTTGCAGTTGTGTGAAATTATTAATCAACAAAAAAATACATAGACAAAGTGACACCACAGACAGGTAGACATGCACTAACCCAGCATCAACTTTACCCTTCAATTAAAAATTGATGTATTACTTGGCCATAACCATGTTCTGTCCTCCACCACCTGTAGTATCTTTATCAGGTAATTTTGCAAAATCTAAACTGTGCAGTTTAACTGTCTTTCAAATAATTAATTTTGGTCATAGTTAAAAAGTGATTAAAATATATATTGGTCATGGTGAATATACATGCTATGCTATCCCTGCACACTATGTTACACTTATGTAATTGTTTATCTAGTCCCATTCCATTATGATTTCATTTCCATACCACCATATGATATGGAGACTACTAAGTAAGAACCTAACATCTATAGACTTTCAATATGCTGTAATATAATATAATATATAATAATATAATAATATAATCTACCCCTCCCATTATTACCTATGTGGGCCAACTGTGAAGAATTTTCTTATAATCGTAGTAGCACACTGATTATAACACAGATGTGCCCTGTGGAAACTTACTCTTTGAAACAATTGCATTAGAGTGTGTTAGAGAATGCAGGAGGAGCAGAAGAGGTGCAGTGTTGAAGCTGCTAGAAACCAGGAGGTGGAAGGGGGCAGGTGATCTGGTAATGCTGGTGGCCGATACACTGCACAAACTTCTGGAAGTAACATGAGTGACCTGTTTGAAAACTAAATGGGGGGTTAGCCTGTTAACTTGTATAATCAAAATGTTGAAGGGAGGCAGAAAACACATCTGTAAGAACCATGGGAAAGCCAGGAATGTCTTTAAATAAGGGGGACAGGGGGGTGGATTATGATGGATAATGTATCCGCTACTGTAAATTAAAGGGATATTAGAAATCATTTGGAGTTCTGTTTCCTCTATAAAAAGTACATGGAACTTCTAATATCCTAATGATTTTTAGCACAGGGTACATTATCCACTATATAATTATTTGCGGTAGATTTCTTTTTTTTTGTAGTCTGAATATAAGCTCATAGTAAAAAGCTTATAATAGCAATTTTGTTTTATAAATTGATGCCACTACAGTAATATAATAAATATCTGAATGGATATTGTTCTCATGAATATGAATCATGTGAAATGTGAGAAAGCATTGGATAAAAATATTTTTTAAAAGATACACCGTCGGCTAGAGATATCAACGAAAAAGCAGGGATAACAAACTAAGATCAATATAAAAAATGAGTATGCTGATGGAATCAGCATGTGAAAGCAGAAAATGTATTTTATTCTGCTTGCATTCTGAATATATGTTATGCAAATTTTGAATATTCAATAACATAGAAATTTCTGATTTCCCAAATGGAATTTTAGATTTTGAAAGGAAAATTCTAAAAAATCGGGTTTGGATCTGCGAACTAGGCCATAGCTAGCCATCACTGGTAATTAGTTGATCTTACATTTTTTACTCTGGTCCTACTGGCCATGCAATCAAACAATGTTTATATCACATAACATCTGATCATCAAATAATGAAAGGGTATGTGTAAGTGGGGATATATTATATTTATTAAAAATTGTTGCCTTGAAATGACATCTTACTGCTTCTTTGCAATAAGGTAGTTTCAGTTTTCTTATATACTAAAAAATATTGTGATGATCAAGATGGGGAAAAAGGAAATGTAATAAGCTAATGTAAACTAAATACATTTTAGCATAGATTTGAAAAGAGATGCAAAAAAAGGCTGTTTAAGGCCAAATAAGTGTAAAACCCACACTACTCAATTAAATAGCAGGTTAGTGTGGGCTTTATACGGAAGTAGTAAAGACTGTGCCATTTCCATTAGTGGTGCCAGGCACCCAATGCAATTTGCAAACTGTTACAATTTGCGCTACTATGTAACATCTTACATTTCCGGGTTCACACAATGCTAAGTAATTACTTACCAGCAGGTAAGAGGATTGTTGTGGTAATTATTACCTAGTATTTTAATCATGCTGATTTAATATTGTTACTAAATTTTGTTAATGCTCTGATCACAGTGAGATACATAGCACAAAAGGCATTGAATCTCTGATATATAAAATGTAATATATATTTAAATCTTAAACAGATTTGAGACATGTTGCTTTATGTTTAACAGCAACCCCCCAACACCCATCGAATGTAGTACAAGAACCGTTCAATGTTTAGCTTGTTTTAAATGTGATTAGTTTTTGTGCTGTTTTACAGTTTCAAATAAAAACATTATATGAAAAAAGGGTATGGTGTCTTTTCTATGGGCTGTATACTTTAATTTGTCACAGTCTACAAAGCCATGCATTTTGTAACGAAAGGTGCATTATCCCTTTGTCTTCTTCAGTGTAATCATTTTTTCTCTGGCAGCTGTGATCCTATATTCCATTTTCATGATGTATTTTCTTATGAAAAGTACATTACTGCGTTACAAAGCAGAAATCATTTGGCTTTGCCTATTGTATTTATCAGTACGCAGATCCAATGGCAAAGGTGTAATTTATTTGTGCATGCCATAAAATGATAAGCAGTTCTGTTTGTTTTAGATATAGTAGGAGAACTTGTGAAATTGCTCCTCGTTTGTATCAAGTGTGATGATACAATGAAAAGATCAACCAGTTTTTCTTTTTTACCATGTTTACAATGTCTAATACCCTATAATTTAAACACAATGTATTAGAAAAGTATATGTATCTTTTTTTAACTGAGGATGTGCTTGCAGGTATGTATTATAATAGAAGTTTTCAGATATGGCATAATGCTTTATGGTCTTAGAGATGTCCCTGTTTCACATTGTGGAGGTAATAAGGAACTTAGGTTGGGGAAGTGTGGTGGGTTAAGCACTTGAATTCATTGTAAAGCTGCGGTGGAGTGCTGTAAGAGGTGGAGATATACAGGAGACTCTCAATAGAAGAGAGTCCTTTTGGATATTCACGCTAGGAACTACGTTCAAGGCTATTTTCGGAAATTATAGAAAATAGCCCCATACTTTCGAAAATTATCGAAAATGTCTTCCGAAGTCCCGAAATTCGGAGGATCCGTCCGGACTCGGACATATCTTCCGGATTTCGGAACCGAGGGGTTCCGTATTGGATCCGGGTTCGTGTCAAACCCAGATCCCATCTCTAATCAGGAGCAAGGGGGAAATTTCAGAGGGGCGGAGATAACTATTTAACTGAACTGAAACAAGATGTCAGCAACTTTAAAACTACTAAGGTAGGCTCTGGAGGGGCTTAGGGGAAAACAAAATATGGCAAATGTACTTTTAAAGTGGTAGCTTCCAATTGACCTTAAAGGGCAAGTCCAGCCCCAAAATGAAAACTTACATACAGATAAATCACCCCACAAAACCCTAAACAGTAATAGTTGGAAATCTGAAATATATAAGTCTTACCTAAATTCCTGCACAATGTCCCGTTGCCCCTGTTTCTGCTTCCTGGTTCTTCCAGTTAGCAACTGTCAATTATGGATTTGACAGTTGACATTGCAGCCAATGACTGAATGTTAATCCCCTATCTACCTCTTCTGAGCATGCCCAGGGTCAGTACAGGCTCAGTACAGGTTTCTAAATTGCTCAGTTTCCATGAGGCATCCAGAAGCATAGCAGGCATACAGTAATGAATTCATAGGACAAAGTATGATATATCAACATATTTTAAAAAGGCCATTCTTTCTAAAAGAGTATATACAATGTATGTATTTGTTTCTTATACAGTGCTATAGTTATTACACAAGGCTTTACAATGATTTAGTCCATTTACACATGTCCTGCCCGAAGATCTTGTAATCTATTTAATACACAAACATTAAAATAGGATTTCTATTATCGTCTTTACTATGCCATATTTGACTAAGGTCCCATGTTTTAAATTTTTTGGCTTACATCAGATGTGCAAACAGGTCCTATGCCTTATAGTGGGGAATACCCTTACAGTTATTATTATTTTGTCCGAAAAAATCAGTATGGTTGACAGTGGCGTATCTACGTTAAAACATTTGGGGCACGTGCCCCAGGTGTTTGGCAAATTCCCCCGAATGTTTTAACTGCCTGTGCCCCCTGAAAGTGCCCCGAACTTCCGGATTTCCCAGCTGCGCGAACATCTGGGCACGTCGCGCAGCCGGCGCACGCAATGACTCATGCGCAATGCCGGCATGCTGATGTCACGAGCGCGCTGTCACGAGAGAGAGATATCAGGGAGGGAGTCCAGATAGGTAGCACCGTAGCAGTAGTAGCAGCAGAGCCAAGCCAGATTAGATAGATAGATAGATAGATAGATAGATAGATAGATAGATAGATAGATAGATAGATAGCAGAGTTAGATAGATAGCAGTTACTTAGATAGATAGATAGCAGAGTTAGATAGATAGATAGCAAATAGATAGATAGCAGAGTTAGATAGGTAGCAGAGTTAGATAGATAGATAGATAGATAGCAGTTACTTAGATAGATAGATAGATAGATAGATAGATAGATAGATAGATAGATAGATAGATAGATAGATAGATAGCAGAGTTAGATAGATAGATAGATAGATAGATAGATAGATAGATAGATAGATAGATAGATAGATAGATAGATAGATAGCAGATAGATAGATAGATAGATAGATAGATAGATAGATAGATAGCAGATAGATAGATAGATAGATAGATAGATAGATAGATAGATAGATAGATGGATAGGATAGCAGATAGATAGATAGATAGATAGATAGATAGATAGATAGATAGCATAGATAGATAGATAGATAGATAGATAGATAGATAGATAGATAGATAGATAGATAGATAGATAGATAGATAGATAGCGGAGTTAGATAGATAGATAGATAGATAGATAGATAGATAGATAGATAGATAGATAGATAGATAGATAGATAGATAGATAGCGGAGTTAGATAGATAGATAGCAGAGTTAGATAAATAGATAGCAGAGTTAGATAGATAGATAGATAGCAGAGTTAGATAGCAGAGTTAGATAGATAGATAGATAGCAGAGTTAGATAGATAGATAGATAGATAGATAGAGTTAGTATAGTATTAGTATAGTATGTATTTGAGGTTGAATAAAGACATACGTCCATCCAGTCCAACCCATCTAGCAATATCCTCATTTCCTGCCTAACTGTTGATCCAGAGGAAGGCAAAAAAAAAAAACCCACCAAATTTATGAAGGGGGAAAAAATTCCTTCCTGACTCCAAGTGGCAATCGGAAAATTCCCTGGATCAACTCTACTTTATGTATCAATAACAGTAACTTGCAACATTCCTTGTTTGCAGAAACTATACGCTTTTTTTGAAACTGACCAATGAACCTGCCATTACAACGTCAGGAGACAGTTCATAGTATTACCGTTCTACAGTGAAAAACCTTTCCGAGCTTAAGCCTAAACTTTTTCTTCAAGTCTTAAGGGATGTCTCGTGTCCTTTGACATGTTCTCTTGGTGAACAATGCCCCAGATAGTTTATTGATGGCCCGTTAATGTATTTATACACAGTAATCATATCCCCACGCAAGCCCTTTTCTCCAGGTACCTAATTGTAACTTTTCCAGTCTCTCTTCATATTCAAGCCCCCAATCCCCTTATAAAGTGCCCTTCTCTGAACCCTTTCCATTTCAAAGATGTCCTTTTTGAACAGTTCACAAAATTGCACTGCAATATCCAAATGAGGCCTTACCAATGCTTTGTAAAGAGGGAGAAACATTTTCCTCCCTTGAATCCATACCTGCTGCTTTACAAGACAATACCATGCTGGCTCTGGTGTTGCCACCGGCACTGCTTGCTACCTTTAAGTTTGTTATCCACCAAAACTCCAAGATCCCTTTCCAACAGGGATTCACTTAACACAGAGCCATTTATAGTATAAGTAGCACAAGTATTTTTAAGTCCAAAATGCATCACCTTACATTTATCAACATTGAATTTCATCATCTGCAATTAGCAGCCCAATGTGATAATCTATCTAGATCCCCTTGCAACGATTGCGCATCCTCTGAAGTTTTTAATGGTCGACAAAGTTTTGTGTCGTCAGCAAACACAGAAACCTGCTGACAATACCCACTTCCAAATCATTAATAAATAGATTAAATAGAAGCGGCCCAACACAGAACCCTGTGGCAACCCACTTAGCACTTTAGTCCATAATGATGAAGCCCCATTAACAACTACTCTCTGCATCCTATTCTAACCAATTTTCTATCATGTACAAATGTGACTCCCCAGACCAACAGACCTTAGCTTATCATTTTCACCTATGGGGGACTGTATCAAAAGCCTTTGCAAAATCCAAGTAAACTACATCTACTGCTATACCAGAGTCTAAATTTCTACTTACTTCCTCATAAAAGCCAAGCAGTTAGTTGACAAGATCTATTCCTCTAAATCCATGCTGGTTACACTTATAATGTCAGTCCTTGAAACATACTCTAGAACATGATCCCTTATTAAATTTCCAGGATCTTCCCCACCTGAAGTTAAAACTACAGGCCTGTAATTACCGGCTGTGAACGACTACCCTTTTTGAATATTGGAATAACATCAGCCTTTTTCCAATCCAGAGGCACACCACCGGACATGAGGGGAGTCAGCAAAATAAAGAAACAATGGCCTAGATAAAACTGAACTTAGTCCCTAAGTACCCTAGGATGTATTTTATCCGGTCCAGGGATGATTTACATATTAACCTTATTTAGTTCTTTCTGTACCATATCTCGGTTAACCAAAGTGAACTTGAATCTGTATACCTTTATTGCTACTATTCTATGATTCTGTACTTGGATCTTGGAGATAGATAGCAGAGATAGATAGAGAAGATAGAAGATAGTAGAGATAGATAGATAGATAGCAGTAAGATAGATAGATAGATAGATAGATAGCAGAGTTAGATAAGTATATAGATAGATAGATAGATAGTAGATAGATAGATAGATAGATAGATAGATAGATAGATAGATAGATAGATAGATAGACAGAGTTAGATAGATAGATAGATAGATAGATAGATAGATAGATAGATAGATAGATAGATAGATAGATAGATAGATAGATAGATAGATAGATAGATAGATAGAGAGAGAGTTAGATAGATAGATGATAGATAGATAGATAGATAGATAGATAGTAGATAGTAGAGATTAGATAGATAGATAGATAGATAGATAGATAGATAGATAGATAAGATAGATAGATAGATAGATAGATAGATAGCAGAGTTAGATAGATAGATAGATAGCAGAGTTAGATAGCAGAGTTAGATAGATAGATAGCAGAGTTAGATAGATAGATAGATAGATAGCAGTTAGATAGATAGATAGATAGCAGATAGATAGATAGATAGATAGATAGATAGATAGATAGATAGCAGAGTTAGATAGATATATAGATAGATATCAGTTACATACATAGATAGATAGATAGATAGATAGATAGATAGATAGATAAACACAGAGAGATAGACAAGAAGCAGATAGACATAGTTAAATAGATAAACAAGAGGCAGATATATAGATAGAGATAGATATACAGAGAGAGAGGGAGAGATAGATATACAGAGAGTGAGAGAGAGGGACAGATAGAGATAGATAGGGGCAGAGGTCCATGTAGAAGGTACAAGAAGGTTTCCCTGGCCAAAGGTGTGGGCAAGCGTCTGACTACAACTGAACACAACAGTAAGTTTAAAATGACCAAATTGCTACCAGTATATAATGAAATTGCCAGTTACTGTGCCTTTGTGTCATTAATTGTGTCTCTCTGTCCAACTCTCTGATCTCTATATATAGTCTATGTCTATTTCACTGTCTTTCTGTCTGTTTATCACTGTCGGGCTGTGTGTCTATGTTTGTGGTTGTCTATCTGTCTGTATCTAGTGGGTGTGACCTAATTGGGGCAAATAAAGGGGCGTGGCCTAAAAATTTTCACCGTGCTACGCACGCCACGTGGAGTGCCCAAAAGTGCCCCTGATCTTCTTAGACCCTAGATACGCCCCTGATGGTTGATTTTGAAAGTACCTTATCTCCTGAATACATTAGTTTCAAACATGCTTAGCTATGTAGCAATTTCTAACCTGTATTATAAACCAAAACACTCTGTAAAGTCAACAAGAAGGCCCCATTCCTTACTCTGAAATAAAACTGTGGTTTATTTAACTGAATACTACAGAGGTACCATGATCTGGATAAATAAGAACAAATATTTTGATGTTTTAATAAAAAGTTCAAAGGGCATATTTATAAAGGTTTGTTAACATTTCACCCCTGTTATCGCCTTTATAAAGCGACTGAGATGATGAAAAAGCACAAGTGCCCATATACCTAGCCTGCCAGTGGGTCCCAGGAAGTTATCAGCAAATTGTGGAGTGTTTCCACTAACAAATTATTGACATGGGGGGTTTAAGACTATTTTCAAGCATTTAATTTAAAACAATAGTTGATTTCTGATGATTGATATTCGAGATTCAATGTTTGCTTTTCTCTATTTCCCAATGAAGTGGAATAGGGGTGTTATTTCCACATGTTCATGAGTGTTTTTTCTTCTAAAGCCCCCCCTTTAATGTTGTCAAACTCTTAGTTACAACCCCGGTCTGGTGTTGGTAGATGTTATGCTTACTGAAGTTAACGCAATATTACAGCCGAACATGATCCGCTTTATAAATAAGGCATTAATAACACCATTTACCATTGCGATTAGAGATGTTCGAAACTGTTGAGTTTCGTTTAGAATTTGAATTTTCGGAAATTTCAAAAGTTCGAAAGTTCGAGTTTCGATTTTCGAAAATCATCTACTTTAGTTTTTCGAAAATCGTCTACTTTCAATTTTCGATAATTATCTACTTTCGATTTTCGATAATTATCTACTTTCGATTTTCGTTAAAATTAGAAAATTAGAAAAATTCGGGTTCTTTGATATTCGGGAGTTATGAAAGTTTCGTCGGGACTTCGAAACCCTTAGATTGGATTCGAAACTGGGTTCTAATCGAACCCACATTACATCTCTAATTATGATTTGTTAGTGAAATGGCAATAATAGTGAATAGTGAATAAATATGCCCCAAAGTGAATACCTTATATTTTCTAAAATATAATGTCCACCTTCAACTGAAATTTTCCCTAATGTTGGGCCCAATGTTAAATGACCCCTACCTTTCTCTTCTGCTGCCTATGGTTCTCTTGTTTGGCCAAAATACAGTCCAGGAATCTGAAGAGTTGGAGCCTTTTCTGGTGCAATCCATTTCCAAATCTTACTCTTCCTCCTAGAGGTTTCTGGCATGCACAGTGGGGTACCTCTCCGCCCTCTCCCCTACCTTCTGCTGCTGCTCCATGCATGCAAGTGTAATTAGGTCAAAAATCGAGTATTGCATTTGTAATGGCCGATAACCTAGAACTCGCTAGGTCTATTTCCCTAGTTAAGACTGTAAACTTACTGCCGGTGTGGGTTGAGATTCCCTTTAATTAAAATCTTTTCCTGACATGGAAATTAAGATAAGCTTCTTAAAGAGATAATTATGTTTACCGTATATACTCGAGTATAAGTCGAGGTTTTTAGGCTATAAAAATAGCCTAAAAATCGTACCTCGACTTATACTCGAGTCACTCAACATTCAGCCATAATATCGGCCCGTCCGCTTGCTTCTGCATCAACTCCTCTGGTGGGTGACGTCATTACTCGGCGCCGGTCTCTTCCGGCGCCGAGTAATGACGTCACCCACCAGAGGAGTTAATGCGGATGCAAGCAGCCGGCCGATTACTGGACTTAGGGCAGCAGAAGTTTTGATGCAACAGCTTAGGCAGATCCCCTCTCGGTGAGAGAGAAACCCTGGTCAGAGGCCAAAGTCAGGGCCTTACTGGAAGTGGTGGTTATGGACTATCGGCTGCTAGAAATCCAGATGGCAGCATCAAGAGCAGTCTTATTGCAGGCTACACAAGGCAGTCCACTGAACTGGAAGGGTTCTGGGGGGAGTGCAGTGCTTGCCACAGCACAATGTTAGGGAACTACAACTCCCAGCAAGCAAAGCATTGCTGGAGTTGTAGTTTCCAAACTCTGCAGTGGCAAGGAATTGGAGGTTACTGTGTGTGATTCCTCTTTATTTAAGGGCAACTAATCTTTACAACATATAATCAGGGATGAATATCTATTGCCTTCTGATTCTGTATTGTTTTGAGGCTTTAGTTGCCCTTTAAATGGACAGAAGAATTCCCATACAGTAATCCCATAAAGTAATATCCATTATTGGATTTGGCTATTACTGTATAGGACTACTGTATGCGAATGGGAATTCTGCTGTCCATTTAAAGGGCAACTAAAGCCTCAAATCAATACAGAATCAGAAGGCAGCAGTGATCCAATTTCTCACCCTCGACTTATACTCGAGTCAATAATTTTTTACTAATTCTTCAGGAAAAATAGGTACCACTGACTATACTCGAATCGACTTATATTCGAGTATATACGGTAGGTTTGAGGTGGAGTTTGAGGTAGTTTATGTGGTTCAGTAACTGGTTCTGTCTAGATGACAGAAATTACTATTTTTAGTTATGAACAGATGATATCTAATATTTCATATAATTCAGGTGATGTCAAGAAATGGGAAAAATGAGAAAGGAAAAAGTCTGTTAGTGAACAGTTGGTTCGGTTAAAATCAATAAATCTCTGCGAAAGAAACTCAATTTACTACTAATGTGCCTTAGAAAAATAAATGATTGGGTGTTAGTGTAGCACAAGGTTCAAAACACATGGTTAAATGCTTGGAAAAAAAACAGAAAGCAAAATCGCTAATCTAAATCACTAATCTAAAATACTCATTTTTTTCGTACATAGCATTGCTTTTAAACACGTTTCTTTCCAATAAGATTTAATTTAACTTTATCGGATGTAGAATCCAAGGCAACAATTGTATTTAATCCAGTGAAAGCAGATTGCAGTCAGAAATTCTGGCTTTGTACTTATTGCAGCTATCACTGCATAACAGACTAATTTGTTCTTTAGAATCATCTTTATGAAAACTGTAGTCATTCTTTACACAGTCTATGGCAGTAAATGTGTCCTGTTAAAATTGCCTTTCTAAACTCTACCTTATATGTGGTGGTTGTGGGTTGAAAGGTTAAAAAGTTTTTTTCAGGTATTTTACACATAAATGGAAGGTATATATGTTTGGGGATTTTCAAAATAGTGTGCATTGTGATTGTTTAATGTGTGATTTAAAAGGCCAATTACAGCTGATTTTTATGTTCCTGCACTTTTTTGTTTATTTGGGTGGGTGGTGGATTTTTGGACTGTTCACTGGATTTAATTTCTAAGAAGTATAGGGTCAATGCCTATTGTTTCAGTGTTAGCAAATTTCCAATTGTGATCAATATGTAAATGCCACCTAAGGAACCAGCAATGTTTTAGGGGGCCTCATCTTCCACCTGCTCCCACATAACATGTTTCGGGTACAGGCTATCTTGATGCCTTGATATAGGGTCCTGTACCTGAAACATGTTGTGTGTGAGAAAATAAAACAAGACAATTTTGCAGCATATTCTGCCTTTGCCTGGTTCCTTCCTCCTTCTCTTTGAACATTTTATGTACTTACAGTACCTCCATTTGGATGAATGCATAGAGCACTAAGGAACACATTAATATATGGAAGGTACCATTTCTTTGCTTGTGAAGGTTCTCATTCATCCAGGTCATGGTATATCTGTTGTATTCAATTAGATCAACCGGACTTGAAGTTTAGTCTGAAGACGTTTCGCTAGTCATCCAACTGCTTTCTCAATTCAGAATGACTTGTACAAGAATCTGTGGCACTTATGTACCCTGGAAAATCCCAATTAGCATATCACAGCCCGTGTTTAAGGGCGTGATTAGATAGTGGCTAAGGGTGTTATAGGAACGCCCAGAGTAAGGTGTCAAAACAGCATTGTACATGGCAGACAGTTGGTGTCGAACCCCCCACCTCTATTTAGGCTTGGTTTCTTATTTTCACATAAATGGCCTCCTTAACACCTCTCTTGAACCGTCATGTTTCCTTTGCCAATATGTTAACATTACAATCTTCAAAGGTATGTCCTTTATCCTTAAGATGCAGATACACGGCTGAGTCCTGACCCGAGGAATTGGCTCTTCTGTGCTGGGCCATACGTTGATGCAGTTGCTGTTTGGTCTCCCCCACATACAAATCAGAGCATTCTTCACTGCACTGCACTGCATATATGATGTCGCTTTTCTTGTGTTTCGGTATTGGGTCTTTCGGATGTACCAATTGCTGCCTCAGCGTGTTGCTCGGTTTAAAGCAGACAGGGATACGGTGTTTTTTGAAAACTCTTCTTAGTTTCTCGTAGACCCCTGCTACATATGGGATGACCATGTTCTTTCTCCTGTCTTGCTTTTCCCCTTCACTGTTGGTATTCGTGTTCTTTTCTTTCCTTCTGCTTCTTTTGACAAAGGCCCAGTCTGGATATCCACAAGTTTTAAGGGCTCCTCTGAGATGTTTCATTTCTTTGGCCTTCGCCTCTGTGCTAGTGGGGATGTTCTCAGCTCTGTGATTCTGATGACCCTCAGCTTGTGATCTAAAGGGTGGTGGGAGTCAAACATCAAATACTGATCTGTGTGTGTTGGTTTTCTGTAAACCTCTACTTCCAGTTTACCATTCTCCCTGACTTCTACCAAGCAGTCCAAGAAAGCCAGTTTGTTGTTCTGTACCTCTTCCCTTGTAAATTTGATGTTTTGGTCTACCGCATTAATGTGTTCTGTGAAAGCTTGTACTTCCTTCTGGTGGATTTTAACCCAGGTGTCATCCACATATCTGAACCAGTGGCTGGGTGCTATGCCCTTAAAGGTATAAAGCACCAGTTTTTCTACCTCCTCCATGTAAAGGTTGGCTACAATGGGTGAAACTGGAGATCCCATAGCACATCCGTGTTTTTGCTTATAGAACTTATCCCTGTATTTGAAATAGGTGGTATTCAGGCACAAGTCCAGTAAGGCACACACCTGTTCTGGGTTGAGATCAGTTCTGCTGGTGAGAGTGCTGTCTTGGCCTAGCCGTTTTCTCACCATGACAACAGCCTCCTTGGTAGCCACTATCTAATCACGCCCTTAACACCTGGCTGTGATATGCTAATTGGGATTTTCCAGGGTACATAAGTGCCACAGATTCTTGTACAAGTCATTCTGAATTGAGAAAGCCAGTCGGATGACTAGCGAAACGTCTTCAAGAACTAAACTTCAAGTTCGGTTGATCTAATTGAATACAACAGATGTACCATTTCTTTGTTATTATTTGACCAAAAAATCTTAATATTAATTGATTGTCAGGCTGGATAATTAAAGGAGAACTAAAGTCTCCAGACAACATTGTTCCAATAGACAGAGCACATTCACAAACATACAACAAGCTGCGTCTCACCTCTCCATTTGCTGTGGCCTTTGGGTCATTTATGAAAATAACCTGTGAGTACTAGGGGTCAGCTCCCACAATCCACCTTTCCTGGGTAAAGTCTGGGGAATAGAACCTGCAACTCGTACATTTACTCTGTCTTGCTAAAGGAGAGATCTTACCTCTAGGCTAACAGCTACCACATAGTAAGCTGGTACATATAGAATCTTTTTCTATGAACATAATGGAAACAAAAAAATAAAGGTAAGTCTGGGGATTTGAACCTGCGACCTGAACTATGTGTTTCTAATACTGGTGTCTTACCATGTGCACCACCACTAAACAAGCTGAAGATATTGGTACATTTAGAGGCTTGCAGGGAGATTCAATAAAAGTTCTTATCGTTTAAAATGGTGCTAATTTTGTCCCAACCAATCAGATCTTATTTAACATTTGAAAGCTAACATGTGATTGGTTGGGGCAAAGAATTTTTTAAGAATTTTTTTAACGATAAGAACTTTTATTGAATAACCCTGTTTATCATTTGCTTGGCACATATAAGAAACAAAAAAAGGCATGTCTGGGGTGACCTTCTGAACTGTGTATTTTTAAACCTGGTGCCTTACACAGTGCACCAACACCAACACTAACACTAGCAGACAATCCAGCTACATTTGGAAGCTTTATCCTTTGGTAGGAAAAGAATTAAAAAATGGGATATGGAAGTCCCTGATAAGACTTTGAAAGCTGCTTGTTACCCTGCTGTTTATTTTCCAGCAACTCACACTGACTGGAAAATAAACTACAGGGTAATAAGCCGCTTTCAAAGGGTTATCAGGGACTTCTATATCCCATTTTTGGACTTCCATATTGGTGTGGAGACATCTGTATAGAAAATACTCTGTGCATAGAGAAGTGAGTTCTGGGGTCAGGGGGCATGGCTCTTTGATGACTTCATGGGATATAGGTTGTACTGAAAACAACATGGAAACCTTCTTATTTACAGAATCTATTTCTCACATGTACTAAATGCAACTTACAGGGAAGAATCTTACAATGTTTAGGTGTTCTGGGGAGAAAAGCTTTTACATTAGATTTTTAAAAAATTAAGTTTAGTTCTCCTTTAATTGAATTTGAGAGAATGGATCTAAAATATTACACATCTTCTATTAAAAATTGTAACTAATAATAAAAAAAATGCAATAAACCAGGTATATTAAATCTTTGTATAAAATCGAGTTTTGAAATCTCTATGATCAGAAATGAGTTGAACCTATTGGTTGGGACCTTCAACAATAATCCCCAGTTTCTCATGCGGACCCCTATGAAATTGAATTGCCCACCCCTGACTTGATCAGTACAGATTACCTATTACTGATCGGTACCTGCAAGTCTTTACTGGCAAAAGCGTAAATTTGAATCAAAAAGAAAAGAGGAAAAAGCAAACATTCTCATATTGTTTCATTGTATTTCTTTTTCATTGTATTGGCAATTTCTTTAAATTCGTCAGTTATGTTCTCTTTTTAAAGTATTTTCCTCCATCATTTTAATTATGAAATATTTTCTTATAGACCATTTTTAAAATACTCATTATTATTCATGAAGTGAAACCGGGTTTTATGTAAAAATAATCAACCATTGGCAATGACATAAACTTACTGTCGTCTGAAGCATGTTCTCCAGATAAGATGGAAACAGTGTGGCATGCAGGCAAATGGTATCAAATATATTTGCTCTCAGGTTAAATTATTGTGCCACTGGCATTAACAACAGACTTTAAATGGATTAAAATAGAACATGAAGCACATTTTGTTATAAGACGTGTTGCAACAGTCTTCAGTTTGTTGATAGACTTATGCTATGAAATACATACTTTATATTTATAAGAATCATAATGCATGTTTTCCTAACATACTGTATGTACCGAAGTTTCACCTGCTTCTGGTTTTGTTGCAGATTTTCAGTTTAGACTAAACATTTTTGGCAAGACCATGGTCCACTTTCCAAAACCAACAGCTGATTATACCCCTATCGGCCTCATTATTCTGGGTTTTATTGCTTTCTAGTAGGGGGCAATACTAAAATCAAGCCAGCACTAAAGCCTCTCTATGTAAACCAATAAAAAAAAAAAGTATTATAGTTATTAGATAAATATTACATCACTCTCTATTAAAGAATATAAATAAAAGAAACAAATGCACATGTGAAAAAATTAAGAAAATGCCCCACCAGTAAATCTAAATTTGGTTCTTTAACAGTGAAGATGTTTGACTTTTTTATGTATTGTAAAAGGATTTCTAACTAGAACCAGAGAATGGTTAGATTTCAATAGATTTTACGTTCCCCTCCTATAATGTACAAGAGCATAACAAAAGAAAAAGCTCTTAAACAGAAGTCTAAATTAAGGTTGGAAGGCTGTCTACTTTTATTTCACCTGCTAAAATAGTGATTTGTAGCACTAACCAAGCTCTCAAAGATTTTTTTAGATCTAATGCTGCTGAGAATCCTGATGTGTGTTTTTTAAGTCAACTATATTTCGCTTTCCTGGCAACGTTAATAACAAATACTGTATATAGGCCTAGCTATCTTTTAAAAGACCTGCAGGCTTCACCTGCAAAGAACAACATATACTTTTTTTTTCTTTATTTGTTTAGTTCGGAATGTTAATGGTTAACCAATACAAACTTAATACTAAAGGCTCGTCTCTAAAAATGAGTCTTGGTTTTGCAGCAAACATGTTTTTGATTAATAACTGCCATTTTTGAAAATCCATGATCTGGTAGGAATTTTCAGAATTTTGAAAGTCGGAACGTAGCGAAAAATGTGTTTGAAAATTTGAAAATTGCAGTCGAAAATTTGAAAAATGTTGTTGCAATTTCATAACTTCAAGTTCCACAGAACCACTTCCAGAACAAAAATCACAAGTTTTGTTCCTCTCTACACATCTCTCTGCTTCGCAAAAAATAAACAAATTGGAGAAATGGTTAGTATTTGAGAAAAAGAATGAGATACAGTATGGGCCCTGTTAGTGAAATTATAGTATTTTTTACAATGTTTTGATTTTTTACTAATTCCATTACACAAAAAATGTACTTTTTATGTTGTGTTTGGTACAGCTACAAGCACATAAGTCACACTAATCGATTCACTGCGGATTACTGTGACTTTATTTCCTTGCTTTCAGTGGCTGTGTGAGAAGTGCATTTTACTTCTTCAGTAGTTACAGCCTATAGAATACCTTTTGCAGCCGATAACATGTTGATAAAAATTATGCATCAATTGCCTGAATGACTCCTACACAAAGATCTAGCAATGCAGTCAGTCTGGTCTCTTCTTTTTCATTCCCATTCTCTAAGCTTAGGGGAGGAGGAGATCCAATATTTACACATTGTGAGACCAAAGGGCTTGCTGTAATGAGAATTTGGATGATGGCAGCATGTCTACAAAGACCGGACCAGAATATTCTGTAACATACATTAATTTTGCAGCATGTACAGTTTGTCTTACCATTTTTAAATAAGTGAGGTTATATCCTAAATAATAAATTACATTTATATTTTAATGGTCCTTTAAGTCATTTTTCAGTGAAAAGAAACTTGTTAAGGTCAGGTTGACATGATATGTAAACAGAAGTAGATATAGCAGTGTCATAACAAGAATCAACAAATGTGAGTTTTGAAAATATCCAAATGTACAACATAAACAAAGAAACCACGTGTCCTTAGGAATACTTTTTAAAGGGTATCTATAGTGAAAAAAGCTAAATTAAATTCATATACTCTGTGCTGCCTCCTACCTCTGTCAGTGACTCTGTTTTTCCATAGTCTCATATCTCTCTGCAGCATTTTCCCTTCCCCTCTGTTACCTCCTCCATTTCTCAACTAAGTTTCTCATGTGCAGCAGTTAAAAGTTCAACATCCTGAAAAACACACCCATGCACAGTGGCCAATAGAAAGCAAGCTGTCCTGGAGACATGGAAGAAAAGGGAGAACAGTAGTTTACTTCTGCAATACGATCTCTCTTTTTGTGACCCATCATCAATCAGTGAAAGCTATCAAGAAGGGGGTCAAGTGCAGCCTTATTTCTGCAGTCAAAGCTACCTCTGCTAATTCTCTTATCTCTATGTTTGTTACAGAGCATGGAGGAGGGAGGGACTTAAGCAGGGAAGAGGATCATTTCACAGGGATTTGTTTGACAGTACAAGTAGGAGTAGAGGAATGCAATCATGTATTCTTCTAATTTGTGTATCTCAGGACAGAGGGGGAATATGAAAAAAGTAAAGACACTCTGAGGGTTTGAGGAAATTATAGAACACATGGAAAAAAGAAAAAAAGTAAATTTTCCCACTGGAGCTGCCGAGTTGAGTATTTCAGAAATTGCTGATCTACAGGGAGTTTCAAGCACATCCATCTCTAGAGATTAAAGAGAATAGTCTGAAAAAGAGAAAATATTCACTGAGCGGCAGTTGTGTGGATGAAAATGCCTTGTCAGAGGAGATAGATCAGACTTGTTTTGAGAAGATTAATAAGCAACATAGTAAAAAAGAGTTCTGTGACTTTTCTAAGGACTAATAGTTTGTTTAGTTGACAAGATTTCAAGGGCTAAACCCTCTTCATCAGGTCAGAGCAGTACTGATTTTAACAAGCTATGATGTGCTATGATGTGAAAAGTAAATAATTCTAAATGCAAAAGGAATCCCCATATCCTGGTTTAAACCATTGTTTTTAGAGTCAAATAATAGGATCATTTGAGCTTCAAATGTTTTTCTTTCCTGGGTGTTGTTAACTGCAAACTGAATTCCTTTGGGAACTCATCCTTGTTTGCAGTTCTTGGCATTCTTTTCCAATATATATTGCAATATATGTTGCATTGTATTAAATACACCACATTGCTGGATGTACAGCTATATCCTCCATGGATGTGAAAAACTCCATTCCTGTGTGAAATGGATGGAGAACTGTTAATGTCAGTGCAAAGCTTTCTCCTAGCACCCCCACATGGTGCAGCACCTGGTGTATTATCTTCATAGTCTGTGTGTAGTTTAATTTTATGTAATAATCAACAGTACAGCTCAAATAATCATTGATACAATTAAGGAATGCAGAATACCATATCTAAACACACAACAATAGACTACCACAGCCTGTTAGCTAAGAACAGGAAACAAAGGCTACAATTTGCACAGACTCCCCAATATTAGACAATACTGGATTGGAAAATGATTGCCTCGTCTGATGAGTCTTGATTTCAGCTGCAACATTCAGATTGTAGGGTCAGAATTTTTCACAAACAACATATTAGCATGGAACCATCCTACCATGTGTCATTAGTTCAGGCTGGTGGTGGGGGCAGTGTAATGCTGTGGGGGACATTTTCTTGACACATTTTGCACCATGGATGTGCATCCGGCAAATTTTCAGAAACTGCGTTATGTTATTATGTCAACATGGACCCATTTTTTGAGGAATCTAGGTATAACATGCATTGTGTCTGTCCTGAATGTATGTGTTATCTGTAGGTTGTGACCAGCTGACCTACCATTAATATAAAAGGGCACAGAGGTTAAAGCTTGACATGTCTGGTACCCAATATCCAGCTGGACAACTGACCAATGGGACAGCACTGGAATAACCATATTGAAGCAGCTGGTCACCAAAACATAGCTGGTAGATAAACAATGTGTTATTTGCTTACCATCTGAACACAGATCATGGCAAGTCTAGTAATATATCAATATATTAATTATCATTTTGCTAATTCCCTAAAAATGACACGTTAAAGGGCATTACCACCCCCAAACAAAAATTTGTATTCAACCTAATTACCCCCCAAACCTAGACTTACCAATGAGGCTTCTAATTATACTTACCAGCCCTGTTCCCTCACCTTTCTTCTGCTGCTGCTCTTTGCCTTTTCTGTTTATGTCAGCAGGTCAGTGATTGACATGGACATTATGCTATAGAAGCCTTTTAGGTAACTTTAAATCATGCATGTTGAGGTGGGGGGTAATAAGGTTATATATTCTTATATTTTTTGTTTGGGGAGTGGCCATGCCTTTTAATACAATAAGCTTAGAAAACAGGATTAGCTAAAATGGTTGAATTATTACCACAAGCTTTTGGAGCATATAATATTTTGGCATTTCATCTACCAATAGATTTAATTTTTATCCAATTTCTTGTCCTTAACGTGTAGCCAAATCATAGATTTACCACTGACCTGCAACAACCTATATTTCATTATTGTGTAACCTAGGATATGAAAAAGAAGATAAAGTAAGTATTCTCAATGTCTGTTTTTTGGGTAAAGTAAATTATTGTTTATATAGTTCATATTACACAGATTAAGGGATCTATTGACACCTATTTACAGGGTTTGAGTATCTGCTTGGTAAACATTACTACCACAGATATCTCTGAATAATAGTGTAAATTTGTTTTACATAGGGCAAACATGGAAGAAAGGTGTCTTTGCTATAGAGACTGATAAAACAACTGTACATATCCAAAAAAGGACAATTAATTATTAGGCATAGGACATACCTAATAAAAAAAAGTGTTAATATAGGTGCCTCCTTTGCTGGAAATTCTTAATTCATCTCTGCCTTGAGTTGTATTGCATTGAAAAACTGTCAATTGCAGGTTCCATTAAATAGATTTACAGCCCTTCACAATGGTCAGTGACAGGGTCGATTTGCTGCAATAGTCATTATTTATAAAAATTACGATTTTATATATGTGTAATACAGTATTTTCTGACAATCAGCTTAGTTTAAATAAATTGATGAATTTGAAGTTGTTTAGGGGCATATTTTCAAATCAATAACTAAACCCTATCGCTGATCCTATCTCGCTCAGGTTAAACTGTTTTGAAAAATTTCAAATCAAGTAATTGAACTATGCCATTTACAAATTGAAATGGTTTAAATAACTGAGCCCAAGAAGAAAAACTCCAAACAGTGAGCAGTTTTCTCTATTTACTTCATTGCAACTCAAATAAGATCATATTTGAACAGTTTAATAGAATGTTTTAGAATGGTTAGAACCTTTTTTTCCAAATTCTTGCTTTTAAAATGAAAATCACACATTGCTCCTCTAACTTTAGCTGTACATTCCAGTACACGATCTGTACACTGTGTAATCGTAACTGATTTGCCCAAAACAGTGGTTACACTTTTAAGACCTGTAAATAATTAAAATCCACAAAATGTACCGAACGGCTATTTCGGACAACTATTGTTTAATGTATGGGCACTTGGTCAGGCATCGTTGATCATCTGCATCGTTAACTAGGCTCAACCAAGTGCCTATACATCAAATGATCGTGGGTCAGGCCCACAATAGCAATTGGGTACAAGCTTTAGTCTCAGAAAACTAAAATACTATATAAAGGTAACAGTAATTGAGGTTGAATAAAGACATACGTCCATCAAGTCCAACCGTTTCACCTTCAAAGCAAAATACACTTTTAAAATAGTAACTAATCTAAGCAGACCAAGTGTGTGTTGTATAGAGATGTCCGAACTTCGAAAAATCCGGTCCGCGCGAGGATCCGCGGATTTTCGAAAAAATCCGTAAATTCGAAAATCCGCGAGCGGACCCGTTAAAACGTATTAAAATGAAAGTTCTGCAAAATCCGCATTAAAAGTGGTCTAAATAGCCTTGGTAATGTACACTTAATCACTCAGGGACCTGGGTAATGTCCTTAGAAACACGTATCAATGCCTACAATACCTAAAAATTACAGTCCGCTAGCGAGAACGGTATTTTTCGAAAATACGAGGATTTCCGTAAAAACGAGGACCTCCGTAAACCCGCGGATCTCCGAAAAATGAGGATTCCCGTAAAAACGTGTAATCATGTTAGCTGCCATTGGCTAATTTGGGTCATGTGGCTTGCTCCGTCTTGAAAATAATCCCCAAAAATTTGAATTTACAAGAATTTCTCGTTTTTACGAAAATTCTCGTAATTACGAGGATCTTCGGTTTTTCCGGGTCCCGGAAGATCGCAGATTCTCGTTATTGCGGAGATACTCGTATTTTTGAAAATTTTCGTAAAAAAAAAAAAAAAAACGCGGTTCGGAAGTTCGGAAGGCGGAAAATCCGAAAAATCCGGAATAATCCGCCGTTCGCGGACGGGATAAATCCGCGGCGGATCCCGGTTTGGGTTCGCGAACCAGCCGAACTCTAGTGTTGTAAACTTCATGTGATTTTTAGATAGAAATGTATAGAATAACATATTGTATATAACATATAGTATATATTTGTCAAAATGATTTTCCAAAAGAGCGGGCTATAATGTAAAGAGAAAAAATTCATACAATTGCTAATACACAGTGAACAAAAACATAAATAGCTCTGTGTTTAATGATCTTTAAATAAATGGCAAGTGAAGTAAAATTCTTGAAATTGTTAAGTATAAAGTACTTGATGTTTTAAAAACTGCTGCATGATAAATACAACCAAACAGGGTTATTCAATAAAAGTTCTTATTGTTAAAAATGGTGCTATTTTTGCCCCAACCAATCAGATGTTAGCTTTCAAATGTTAAAAAATGTTTGGTTGGGGTAAAATTAGCACAATTATTAACAATAAGAACTTTTATTGAATCTCCCTGCAAGAGAGAACGCATTGAGCCAGCCAGTTTCAAAATATATCTATAGAGTAACTATGTAGTTGTTGAGGAATGGGGTATAATACCTTAAAAGGAGTATGCTTGTGAAGGTTCTCATTCATCCAGGTCATGGTATATCTGTTGTATTCAATTAGATCAACTGGACTTGAAATGTAGTTCTTGAAGACGTTTCGCTAGTCATCCGACTGGCTTTCTCAATTCAGAATGACTTGTACAAGAATCTTCCTTAAAAGGAAACTTTTGTTTCAGTTATTTTTTAAAAAAATCAAACTTAGAAAAAAAATCAAAATCAAAATTAGAGGGTGTATCTGTTGTATTCAGTTAGATCAACTGGACTTAAAGTTTAATTCTTGAAGACGTTTGGCTAGTCATCCGACTGGCTTTCTCACTTCAGAATGACTGTATCATTCTGAATTAAGAAAGCCTGTTGGATGACTAGCGAAACATCTTCAAGAACTAAAACATTAAGTCCAGTTGATCTACCTGAATACAACAGATATTCCATGACCTGGATGAATGAGAACCTTTTTCAAGCAATAGTCAAACAAGTGTTTAGCACATCTATAAATACACATAGTGCACAAAGTCTGTTGGGACCTGTCAGAAGATCAGCGGAGAGAGCCCGGGTAAGTTTCTTACCATCACTCCTGGCTCCTGCAGGTCTTATTGAAGAACGGGGGTAAGACATAGCTCCTTTTCCTCCCTTTCTTAAATAAAACTGAAACCCCAAAAGTAGTTTTTTAGGTGGACATACCCTTTAATAAGAAATGTGGGTATAAACATAATTAACATAATTGAATAAGCAGCCTGCAAGCTATTTTCCACCTTCTATTTTATAGAGAAAAACATACTGTATTTATATCTAATGTTTCTTCTAAAATATAAGAAGTTATGTTTCCAGCCAATAAGTTGGCATGTCTGCAAAGTTATGTTAATGAATAGAGGCTTATTTAGAAATATTATCTATGGTAACCTGTTGCTTCATAAGGGTATACCGTATTTCTGAATAGTTGATATATAAAGTGAGATTTAAAAATGCTAAAACAACTGTAGAATCCACAAACTCGATGTAAAACTGGATTATCGTGGGTTTTACACTTATTTTACGGGAGCTGCGTAATATTTTTGGAAAAAGGGCATTGCTTCCGATTCAATACCCTTGTAGTGAAAAACTTAATGCGATATTGTAAAAGACTGGTTATATTATATTATAATCTCAGATGTATATTTAAAATGAATAACTACAATAAGTTTACACTCTGTTCATATTGGTAGTTTGGAATAGTTTTTACCCAATTGTTTCCTTTTATTACTTATTGAGAACTTCTCATAATGGCATATGCATTGACACTCGACTATCATCAAACACATGTTAAAAGAGAAGGATATGTAAGAAATAATGCTTCTTACGTCAATAAGTGACTTATTCATTTTTAAAAGGTCACTGTCTGAGCAAAGGAGATATGGAAAGCAAAAAAGAATAAACTTTTTTTCAAACAGACATCATGTGCCAGGAATTGTTTTTATTTTAGAGAATAATTTTAAAAGCTTTGTGTAGAGAGAGAACCAACACAGACATCTTTATCAATAAGTAATTGGACATCTTATGTCTTTCACCCTTTTCAGGCACTAATGAGGGTGATTTTGTATATATATATATATTTTTTTTCCCCTTCTATTTTTTTTTTGCTGCATTTCACTATTGTAAAGGCTCTATTCTAATATTCAGCAGAAATTCTTTTGAAGTATCTAGAGTAAAATGAAGAATGCTGATAGGTGGCAGACTTCAAAACACAATGTCTGCTTTCCTGTGATTGAGCTAACATTAATATTGTGCACAGTTCTCAATATGAAATTAGTATAATTAAAAGGGCTGAATAGAAAACACATTGATTGTGTTTCTTTTTTTGCACTGTAAATGTGTTTGATTTTGTTTCTAATATGAAAAATGATAGGTAAAAAAATATTACATTGAAATAAAGCATGAGGGTATGTGAAAATATCAGAAGTGTTTTTAAAAAAGAAAGAGTCTTTTTAAAGAAAGAAAGAAGTCAAAATAGGAATTATGAAACTTGCATTATTGTTTGGCCACTCCTCTTCCTTATAGTTTCTATTTAATGTTTACTCTATTCTGCAATATTTCACTGGCAGGTAAAGGATAACTGTATTGCCTCAATGCATTTTTTTAAATTACTTTAATTACTTTAAGGTACACAGCCCTCACCATACATTTGTTTCCTGATTTCGAGCCTCTCTCTGCCTTCAATTAGCATTCAATTAGCCATGCTGTAAAGGGGGCGTAACAATTCTGTCTGCCACTAACTGTCACTCAGAGCTAGTATGCGAGAAAACACTCCTCCACCCATCCTTGATCAGCTTGATTATGTAGGCTGTATCCTAGCAACTGAACATTTCAAGTTTGTTTAACCGGCAGAGGAGGAGGAGTGAGGTTGTAACAGACTTTCCCACCAGCGAATGACAAGTGATATGTTAATCATGTCCCTAGGCCGTTTAGGAGACGGGCTTTTAGCACTCATCTTTGCTGTGTGATTTCTAAGGGAGGGCAGCACACCTTTTTTCCATTATTCCTTCTTTTTTTTGGTGTATATATTTTTCTAGACTGGAATGGTCATGTTTTTTTGTCACTTGCCTAAAAAAAAGGACTAATTTTATGAGGATTCTATTCAATACTACATTTTCTTTTGTTTCCAATTTTTCTTTTGCTAATTCTCCACATTTATGGCATAAGAAATCTCATGAAAAATAGGGACTGACCTTAAAAGTAGTTACCAATGTGGATTTTTGAGGAATAGTACTGTTTTTATTTGGAAGGTTTAGAGCTATATATAATGTCCAATACAGGCATACGCCCTAAGCTGGAAGCTGGTTATCTGCAATCCGGAAGGGGTTTCATACAATTCCTATTGTATTGTTGTTTAGTATGTATAAAGACATGCGTAGATCAGGTTTCACTTATTGGTGACAGGACTCAAGACCTGTGAGTGCCCCTTCACCTGATGGTAGCAGCATTCTACTTCTAAAAATAGTATATGCATTTTATGAAAAATAAATGCTGGTGCGTCTGTATGGTGTGGTCTACACACAATATTTAGTAACTTGAACCAGCCGTTAGACTCCACAAACATCAACATTTTAGGATTTATGTCCCTCTCTCAAGCTATGTATTATTATGCATACCTAGTTATATTACATATTCTCTTCCCCGCTGTTGACATTAAGAAAGTAATTTCTACTGATTGGCTGTTGAATGGGTCAAACATGCTCAGATCTCTACTGAGCAACTAAATAAACCCAGGCGCTTTAAGGGTAAGACCATAAGGAACTCCTAAATTAGAAGTCCTGAAAATGGGAAAAATGGGAAAATTCCCCTTTAAATATTTTAAATGCCATTTTCTTCCTTTCTATTTCCCTCTTAATATCAGAATTAAGCCACATAGATGTGGACCTTCATATCTATGTATCTCTGTTGTTAGATATTACCAGATCCAGTTCTAGTAGGAACTTTAACTTTCTGCTATACCTATTACATCATACTTTTCAGTCAAAGCCATTATCTCTGATTCTCCCATGTTTTCAGCCAGGCTTCTAACATTTGTAAACAAACATTTTAAATTATGATCCTGTAATTTATTTATGCACTTTAATACACATGCCTCCCTATCCTCTATGCTAGCCCCTTCCCCCTCTCATAGTAACATAGTAATTGAGGTTGAATAAAGACGTCCATCCATCATTCCAACCTTTTCACCGTCATTTTTAACCCTACCAAACAATTGATCCAGAGGAAGGCAAAAAAAATAAAACAGCTAAAATGGGGGGGGAATTCCATCCATACTCCAAATGGGAAAGTATCCCTGGATCAACAAAAACTGTAGTATATGTATGAAAACCAGTAATTCTCAATATTTTTTAGTTTTTTTTAAAGCTATTCAGTGAACTTCCATTACCACACCTGCTGGAAGACAGTTCCACCATTCTCACTGTAAAGAAACCTTTCCTAACCTGAAGATGAAACTTCTTTTCTTCCAATCTTAAAGGATATCCATGTGCCCTCTGATATGATCGATTAGTAAACAATACATCAGAGAGTTTACTGTATGGCCCATTAATATATTCATATAAAGTGATCATATACCCACGCAAACATTGCTTCTCTAATGTAAACAGCCCTAACTTGTCTAATCTGCCTGCATAGATTTTCTCTTGAATCTATTTCCCTCTTTATACAAGACAATATCTTGCTAGCTCTAGCCGTTGCTGTCTGACATTGTTTGCTACAGCTAAGTCTGTTATCTATCAGAACCCCCAAATCTTTATTTAGTCAAGATTCTCTTAACACAGAACCATTAATGACCCTTCTACAACCAGCTTACCCCTCTGAATTATCTACCGCAATAAGATTGACAGTACCCTCCCCCCAAACCTATTTTAAAACCACCTTTAACCCTCTAGCCATCTTCTTTTCCAAAACAGCTGCACCACCATAAGTGAGATGTAACCCATGCCTACTAAAGAGCCTGTATCCAACAGAAAAGTCTACACAGTTTTCTAAAAACCCAAACCCCTCCTTCTTTATACCAATCTCTTTAACTTGGCCCCTAGCTCTTGGAAAGCATTTTTAAGGAATTCTCCTCCTCCTCTAACTAGCACCAGGTAGGCCACATACTATTTTTCATGTGGGCTCTTGGCGGCAGATAACACAACCAACCTTTCCAATAATGGAGTCCCCTCCGAATACCACCTGCCTACTGTTCCTTGCACTTGGTTCTCCCTCCCCCCTTGTATTAGAGATGCTCAATTGATCGGCCTGCTCTATACATGCTACTTCTGAGCTGACCTCCTCTGCTTCATCACCTAAGACTAGCTGGGAAGGGGCACTCCCACTTATCCATCCTCCACTTACCCTAGTAGCACTTACAAAATTATTTTCCCCATCAACTTTCCCTGCAAAATTCCCCCCCCCCCCTCTATACTGGCCCCAGCCAGTGGCTGCTTTCACCCTAGGTTTGCCGAGTCCTGCAATACTGAAAGTGCCCTCCCTCAGATTCTCCAGCTCAGATTCCAAATAGGCAACCCTCTTGCACCTTATACAGACATAGGTCCCCTAGAACAACTGCTCCAAGTTCCTATATAAGTAGCAGGATGCACTTTGCATGGTACCAACAAAATCGTCCCTTCTAAATACACAACACCAACAAACACCAAATTTGCTTAACCACCTTTCTTGTTTAAATGTCTTTCTTTTCAATTCCCTTGATACCAAAGGATTTTATACAAAGTTTCACTCACAGGGACAGCAATTTTAAATCAGGTACAAACCATGATGTGTTTAATACATCTATTCATATTGAGATGTTTGGCTAGGGTCATTATGCAAACAAATGGCCGCTCCAGGGTCAGCTCTGGTATGGAAGGTCGGGAGGGAAGAGACAAAAGTTCCACCTGGGCCGGGTGCAGATTTGGCGGTTCCGAGGGTTGGGGGGGGAGGGTATTAGCAGTCTCACTGGGATAGATTGTCCAGGAGGAAAGCAGGGTGTAGATAGGCCAGTGGTGGGTGGAAAGGGGGGTGGGGCTAGCATAGGGGATAGGGAGGAATGTGTATCAAAGTGTACGAATAAATTACAGGATCATAATCTAAAATGTATGTTTGCAAATGCGAGAAGCCTGGCTGACAAAATGGGTGAATTGGAAATGATGGCATTGAATGAAAAGTATGATGTAATAGGTATAGCAGAAACGTGGTTGAACAGTTCTCACGACTGGGCTGTAAATATAGAAGGATATGCCTTGTTTAGGCAGGACAGAAAAAAAAGGAAAGGGGGAGGAGTATGTGTATATGTTAAAAAAGAATTGAAGCCAAATTTAAAAGAAGAGATAGCTGGTGATATGGATGATAAAGTGGAGGCAATATGGGTGGAATTAGGCAACAGGAAAGGGGGTAATGTCATTGTTGGTGTCTGCTATAAGCTGCCAAATGCTAGCAGAGAGGAGGTGAGTCAACTTCATATGCAGTTGGCAAGGGCTGCAAGTTTGGGGAGTGTGCTCATTATGGGGGACTTCAATTACCCTGACATTGATTGGTGTGGTGGAACTGCCATCACAGAAAAAGGCGATGAGTTCCTGAATTTGCTGCAGGATAATTTTCTCTCACAGGTGGTTGAGGTTCCTACTAGAAAAGGAGCTCTGTTGGATCTGGTAATATCTAACATTGTGGAGCGCATTATAGATATAAAGGTAACTGGAGGCTTAGGGAATAGTGACCATGAAATAGTGGCATTTGGACTTTGTTATCGAAAGGAAAAGTACGCTGGGTTAACAAAGACATTTAATTTCAGGAAAGCAAATTTTCCCAGGTTAAAAGCAGCTCTTCAGAATGTCAACTGGGATAATGTATTATCAGGTAAAGGTACTGAACAGAAGTGGACTGTGTTCAAGGGGATTTTAAGCCAGTTCACATCTAAATTTATACCCTTGGGAAATAAATGTAAAAAAAATAAATCCGCGCCCATGTGGCTGAATTCTGATGTAAAGAGGCAAATGGTAAGGAAGAAAAAGGCATTTAAAACCTTTAAGGCCGAGGGAACGGAAAGGGCCTTTAGGGAGTATAAAAACTGTAACAAGGAGTGTAAGAAAGCAATCAAACTAGCTAAAATTAATAATGAAGTAAGGATAGCTGAAGAAAGCATCACTAAGCCTAAACATTTTTTTAAGTATATTAATAGTAAGAAGATGAGGACTGAGAATGTGGCACCATCAATTAATGGGGATAAGTTAGTTACGGAGGATGGCGATAAAGCAAATGTCCTTGACTAATTTTTTTTCCTCTGTATACACACTAGAAGATCCAAGTACAGATATCATAGAGTTATAGTAGCAATAAAGGTATACAAGATTCAAGTTCACTTTGGTTAACCGAGGATATGGTACAGAAAGAACTAAATAAGGTTAATATTAGTAAATCTCCTGGACCGGATAAAATACATCCTAGGGTACTTAGGGAGCTAAGTTCAGTTTTATCTAGGCCATTGTTTCTTATTTTTGCTGATTCCCTCATTGTCGGTGGTGTGCCTCTGGATTGGAAAAAGGCTGATGTTATTCCAATATTCAAAAAGGGTAGTCGTTCCAGCCGGGTAATTACAGGCCTGTAGTTTAACTTCAGTGGTGGGGAAGATCCGGGAAAGTTTAATAAGGGATCATGTTCTAGAGTATGTTTCAAGACTGACATTATAAGTAGTAACCAGCATGGATTTAGGAGGAATAGATCTTGTCAAACTAACTTGCTTGGCTTTTATGAGGAAGTAGGTAGAAATTTAGACTCTGGTATAGCAGTAGATGTAGTTTACTTGGATTTTGCAAAGGCTTTTGATACAGTCCCCCATAGGCGACTAATGAATAGCTAAGGTCTGTTGGTCTGGGGATCACATTTGTACTGGATAGAAAATTGGTTAAAGAATAGGATGCAGAGAGTAGTTGTTATGGGGCTTCATCATTATGGACTAAAGTGCTAAGTGGGGTGCCACAGGGTTCTGTTGTTGGGGCCGCTTCTATTTAATCTATTTATTAATGATTTGGAAGTGGGTATTGTCAGCAAGGTTTTCTGTGTTTGCTGACGACACAAAACTTTGTCGACCATTAAAAACTTCAAGGATGTGCAATCGTTGCAGGGGATCTAGATAGATTATCACATTGGGCTGCTAAGTGGCAGATGAAATTCAATGTTGATAAATGTAGGTGATGCATTTTGGACTTAAAAATACTTGTGCTACTTATACTATAAATGGCTCTGTGTTAATGAATCCCTGTTGGAAAGGGATCTTGGAGTTTTGGTGGATAACAACTTAAAGGTAGCAAGCAGTGCCAGGCGGCAACAGCCAGAGCCAGCATGGTATTGTCTTGTATAAAGCGAGGTATGGATTCAAGGGAGGAAAATGTAATTCTCCCTCTTTACAAAGCATTGGTAAGGCCTCATTTGGAATATGCAGTGCAATTTTGGAATCCTGTGTACAAAAAGGCATGTTTGGAAATGGAAAGGGTTCAGAGAAGGGCAACTAAATTAATAAGGGGATTGGGGGAGCTTGAATATGAAGAGAGACTGGAAAAGTTACAATTATGTACGCTGGAGAAAAGGCGCTTGCGTGGGGATATGATTACTGTGTATAAATACATTAACGGGCCATACAATAAACTATCTGGGGCATTGTTCACCAATAGAGCATGTCAGAGGACACAAGGCCATCCCTTAAGACTTGAAGAAAAAAGGTTTAGGCTTCAAGCTCGGAAAGGGTTTTTCACTGTGAGAACGGTAAGGCTATGGAACTGTCTTCCAGTGGACGTTGTAATGGCAGGTTCATTGGTCAGTTTCAAAAAAAAGCTGGATGAGTTTCTGCAAACAAGGAATGTTGCAAGTTACTGGTATTGATACATAAAGTAGAGTTGATCCAGGGAAATTTCCGATTGCCACTTGGAGTCAGGAAGGAATTTTTCCCCCCTTCATAAATTTGGTGGGTTTTTTTTTGCCTTCCTCTGGATCAACAGTTAGGCAGGAAATGAGGATATTGCTAGATGGGTTGAACTGGATGGACGTATGTCTTTATTCAACCTCAAATACTATACTATACTATACTAACCCCATCTACTTGATACACAGAAACAAAAGGTAAACCACACTTCTGGATCTTGATGGATTTCCATGATTAAGGGGGTGTTTTCCTGAAATGCGTTGGATGTTGGATCATCGTGTGTGCTTTTATGATGAATATGTCTAAATAAAGTTTTCTCCATCAAGATCCGGAAGTGCGGTTTACCTTTTGTTTCTAGGGTCATTATGCGTTAATAAACCTTTCTCCTCTGACACACATAGTCAGCATTTTTACAACAAGGTATTGTAGTCACACAATATTATGATGAACTCTTCAGTAGCTTTACTGTACTTGAATCAGCCTAAAAGACTTACAAAGGTGAAATACATTTATTTATAACTCACTACACAGTGGAACATTGAGATAGAAAGAACTCTAGTTTATTACAGCGCTTAGTCTCATGTGCAATTGCTATTATATGTTATTAAAGAGAAATTAAACACTAAACTATTTGATAACCCCACCACCAATGATATTTACAAGTTTAAAAAAATCTTTAAAAATGTGTAAATGGTGTTTAACTGAAAGTGTTTAACCTAATTACAAATCAGAATTTGCAATCTGTGATTAGCAGTGGCGATAGTTTCAGATGCCTCACTAACACTTGAGAAATATATTTCAAAGAAGTGTGTAGAATTTTTCCTAAAAAGATATAAGGAGTCACCTTGTAGTTCCATGGGCAGAATAAATGCATAGGGCCTGTGCTGTCCAGACCGTAGTTGATTTTTTAGGTCTTAATAGTCAATTATTGAAACTCATTCCCCCCTCTAAAACTTTAGAATAATTTTGTAATTATAAATGGAACAGATTGTTACAACTCAACTTAAAGGTCATTTATATAGCTTTTTAAAAATATTTTTAAATTGCCCATTAATGGAAACTGTGATTCTTCCCAACTATCACTGGGACTACCATTTTTTTAGTTGGCCTTTCCCCTATTTTCTTTAGATATGCAACAAGAAAGCATCTTATATTTCAGCTGTCATTCAAGTGCCTTATTATTGTAAACTCTTCTACTGCTACGTATAACTGGAATGATGACAGTTGATATGTGTGAATAATATGAAATCCTTCATCCAATGGAGTCTCATAGATGTTTACAGAGTATTTTTACCCTCACAGATAGTAAGGTTAGACGGAAGGAGGAGTCATTTAAGAGTAGTTGGATGGATACTTAGCCTGAGCAAACCAGGTACTGGTTGAATGCATGCAGCAACACACAAGAGCTGCTTGTATTTATTTATAGATTAAGATGAAGCAAAGTTTTTTTTTTTTAAGGAGATGGGACTAGGGTAAAGGAGTAGGGGAGGAAAGCTGTGTGTAATGGTGGTGGGGGAAGGGTGGAGCTTTTGAAAGTGGGTAAAAAAGTAAATGTAAAGGCCCAAAAGTAATAATAATAATATGTGTCAAAGTAATAATCCTTTTAGAATTATAGGATAATAATTTTGTATTTACATGTCTCGGCAAACATTATCCAGATTGTGCATCTTTCGCTGTTAGTTCATTAAACTAATCTCATATTGGCGGACTAACCACTTGTTTGCAATAGTAATGAAAAAGGGTTACAGTTCTACCCAAAAATGTAATGTACCAAAATTTTTACTGTAATCAAACCAGTAAGAATAGTAGGAAGAATATCACAACATGATTAGCAGGTAAGTTATTATATAAATCCATAATGGCAGCTCAAAAGGGTTGTATCATTAAGAGATAGGTTCTCTCAAAAAGTAAATTTATCCGCTTTTGTATTAATTGAAGAACGGGAAGTAAAGAAGCTATGTCAATTAATGTAACAGGAGCTGGAAAAGGAACCTTGAAACTTACCCACAAACGAGATCCACCGCTGGCTCCTTTGACAGGTCCTGGTGGTGATGGGGGTTTCCAGCTTTAACTAAACTATAGCGCGCATGCACACTAATACACACTATAGTTTTGTTTAAGCTGAAAACAGTCTGAACCTGTCAGAGGAGCCATCTATTACGGTAATCGAATTTGCAGGTCATTTTCAAGGGTTCATTTGCTGCTCCTGTTACATTAATTGAAAAACAGGAGGTAAGACATAGCTTCTTTACCTCCCATTCTTTAATTAATGCAAAAACTGAATAGTTCACTTTCTGAGAAAACTATTCCTTTAAGTACCTTACCCATAAGTGCACATAAATTCTGGGTGCCTGTTGGCATCTCCAGCAGGTGTCAGAAGATATCTTACAGTAAATAAAGCATTGTGGGGCACTCGTACCATTTAGTGAGAAACTTGTAGTTTTTTCCCAGATCTTTCCATGTGAATGATAATTTGTGGATATGAAAAAACCCTTTTTGCTGACTGCTAAATCTGGAAATAGCTTGTAAGAGTCAGTAAATTATTGATATTAAATGCGATGGAGAAGATTTCGAACATAGGAGTCTAAAGGTGTTGAGGGTATACAAAAGAATTCCCTTGAATCACAACATTAATATAATGTTAAAGCTGTGCCTATTGAAAGCGAGTCAATACAAACTGTGTAGGAGCTCCCATTCCACCCTGATGGAGGACCCTGCCTATACAGAGGGAGTCTCTCTTTGAATATGGTCAACCCCATACGTGCTTAAGTGTTTTTTGTCTTGTTTCTATCATGCGTTTCAAATATCTTCTACTGTGCATTAAGTGTGATCCCATACTATGTAAAGATAATTTAAGCAGGTATAGCATTTTTCTTCTGCCTAAAAATTAAGTTAATGCAAAAAATGAAATACTTCTATTAGAATGTTCTGTTGTTTTTTTTTTGTTTTGTTTTTTTAATAAATAGCAATCATGTATTATAGAGTCAGTTAAGAAAATACTATTTGAAAATGAGTGGACTGTAGTATTTATTGTACTTAATTTGAATCCATGAGTAGTGTACATCAGCTTAACTGTGATTAGATTTGAATCTTGATTGCCTTGTTGAGAATCTTACAATTAGAATTGATTTGGATGAAGCATGATGGCAATTGATGGCAGTTTATAGAAGAAAATAAACAATCATTTAGCATATCATGAATGCAGCAATTTGCACAAATGGTTTTACTGATATTTTACTCACTCTCTTTCCTGTAATATACAACATTCTAAACACTCCTTAATGTCGTCATTATATTATTTCTACTGCATGTTAAAACATATAAAACCTTTTAATACTTTTTTTCTACTGATTCATTCTAAACCGATAGATATCAATTCAGTTTATAGCTAAGGTTGTTTTTATGACTTGCAACCATGCAAGGTCAAACAGTAACAGACTGTATTCCTGTCTGTCACTCTATCTATCTATCTATATATCAACTATATCTATTTGTGATTCAGTATAGTTCAGTGGCTTTAGTTGGCCTTTAAATAAATCTGTGGCTCATTAGTGGCATTCTTTACCATACCACCTAAAACAACACGCACAGATGCATCTGTCTGTCTATCTTGTCTGTCTGTCAGACACACACACACACATGAAGTAAACCTGGGCTCACAGAGCTCATTGACACTCGTGCACAACAACCTAGTTGGCAAAAACTTTTAAGATGTCCCAATACTGACTGACAAAAAAAAGGATAGTACTAAACAAATTCAGACATATTGTACACAGGCCCCCTAATGCCCTGCGGGCTGGTAGTTACGCCACTGACACTATAATTGTCTTAATTTATCATCTGATGTGGTTGACGTGGAAAACAGTATATGCATGGGTTACGTCATAGTTAAAGGGCTCATGTCAGGGGAAGAGGAGTAGTTGTGGTTCAGTGAGGGGCCCAATCCAAAATTTGGAAGGTGGGCCCACTGACAAAAACTTAATATTGTGTCAGAACTGGCATAAGGGTTTCACAGTTTGGTTTTACAATACAATGCATAGAAGGGGTATAAACCTATTTTAAAGTAATCCAAAAGATGATTCAGTTTAGAAGATGCTGTTGGCTACCAATTGAAGGTTAACTAATAGCATTGATTGCCAACAAAAATGCAAAGTCTGTTGCAGCCATATTTTTCTGAAAGCCTGGTTTATTTCACAATTGTTATTTTAATTCATGCTTGTACTTCTTTTTACTATGGAAATACCTGTACTTGTGGAATGACTTTTTTCCACAATGTATCACACCATTTTGACAAGTTCTTCAAGTGAAGCAAAACATATTAAGAAAAGCTAATTAAAACCTATTTTTGAAATGATCAACCTAATTACAGACTCTAAAACTGTCTCAGATGCTGAATAATTTTAAATCTCTTAAGATAACTTAGCAGGGGAAGTGACTTTAAATTTATATTTAACCTTTCATTTAAAAGGTATTAGGTGTGTATTAGGGGAAAAAAACATTAGGCGTGAAATTTTGTTAACATGTTCTTCATTGTATCTGAACAGATTTTACAAAGTCAAGCTAAAGAAATTTCAGACAGTCAGAAAATAAGTAAAGTCATCTAACTTTCTAATATAACTGTTACAGTATAAAGAGTAGTTAACCGCAAGGGATTCTTGTTTCAGAATAACTAAACCCTTTAAACCATCCCTCCTCTTACCTAAAGTATTTAGGTGTGTAACTAAACCACCAGGTTTCCAATAATTTGCAGAGAAAGATTAGTTTGTCCCTCCCCCTCAATATGTCTAGAACACAGCTAATGAACAGATGGACTCTATAAGAAGTGTTTCAAGTTAAGTGTGTGGCTAGAAAGGACCCAGTGATCACGGCTTCAGGTAACTATTTTATCTGAACTACTGAAAACCTACCTGTATAGGTGAGGACCAAGCAGTTAAGGCCACTTGGTACATTTAATAAAGAGATAGGTTGCAGAGTTTGCTTCTCCCTTAATAATAGCTTTAATCAGTAAATACTATACTATACTATCTGATGTATTCAATTAGATCAACTGGACTTGAAGTTTAGTTCTTCAAGACGTTTCACTAGTCATCCAACTGGCTTTCTCAATTCAGAATGACTGAATTGAAGAATCTGTGGCAATTATTTACCCTGAAAAATCCCAATTAGTATATTACAGCCAAGTGTTAAGGGCGGGATTGCATAGTGGCTAAGAGGTGTTATAGGAATGCCTAGAGTAAGGTGTCAAAACAGCATTGTACATGGCAGACAGTTGGTGTCGAACCCCCCCACCTCTATTTAGGCCTGCATCTTAAGGATAAAGGACATACCTTTGAAGATTGTAATGTTAACATATTGGCAAAGGAACGTGACTGGTTCAAGAGAGGTGTTAAGGAGGCCATTTATGTGAAAATAAAGAAACCGAGCCTAAATAGAGGTGGGGGGGTTTGACACCAACTGTCTGCCATGTACAATGCTGTTTTGACACCTTACCCTGAGTGTTCTTATAACACCTCTTAGCCACTATGCAATCCCACCCTTAACACTTGGCTGTGATATGCTAATTGGGATTTTCCAGGGTACATAATTGCCACAGATTCTTGTACAAGTCATTCTGAATTGATAAAGCCAGTCGGATGACTAGCGAAACGTCTACAAGAACTAAACTTCAAGTCCAGTTGATCTGATTGAATACATCAGGTATACCATGACCTGGATGAATGAGAACCTTCACAAGCACTATTCTATACTAATCAGGGAGTATTACAGATGCTGTAGAACATCATTTGTTCCTCTCGTTTTTTGTGAAGAAACATTAGATAAGGGACACCGTGACCTTGCTAAATGTGCTATTATCCAGCATGTCACTCTATGTACAGATAAGAAACAAATATCAGTGCTTAGAGGCACAATAGCTATCAGAATAATAGAAAAAGAATGGATATTTAATTATTACATGGATTAATTTACATAAGTTTGTACTAGTATTTTATGTTTAGCTTCCCATTATTTTAATTTATTATTTTTTATTGTGATTATAAGAAAACTTGCAGCCCGCTAGATCTCTCTCTCTTTCGTCCGGATCATGGAACTTGGTTTGGTTTCCAGGTTTCTGTTCGCGCATAGCCAAAAGAGTCCTCCTCACGCATGTGCACTAACAAAAAGCCACACACGGATTCGTTGATTTTTTATTATATTTTTATTTTTTATTATATAGGATGTTTTGAGCCATTAATACTTCACAAATTTGTCTTGAAGGTCACTAAACTAGGAATGTGCCAAAGTTTGGGCATATCTGATCTTGAAATTCTGCCGGTTAAAATTACAGATGGAATTTCAACACAGAACTGAAATTTCAGCTAACTAAATCTGGGTTCAGCATAGCTTTGGTGCAGAACTTCTATGTCCAGATTCACAGACCCTTTAGCAGAATGAACAATGTGTGTTTATTCATCTCAACCCCCTAAGCAGTACCACCGTACTGGTTTAGATATGCAAACATCTTTATCTAAGATCAGATTAAGATGGGGCACTATTTTGCCATGTAAACAATGTATTATATTCTACAGATCTTCTCCTATGTATTTTTTCCTTTATCATTCCTTCAGTGCTTTGATTTTTCTCATTCATTCTGGTCACGGTATATCTGTAATATTCAGTTAGGTCAACTGGATTTGAAATTCGGTTTCTTGAGTGTGCACTCACTGTTGCAAGTTTCTTTCAAATACCTGGGTGCTACTGATAAGATTAAGTATAAAGTTCACAAGAAATCAGTGCACACCTGGGGTCTTTTTAGGGTGCTTTATTACACATTTAGTGAAACAAGGCAATGTTTTAGTCTGGGTTTAGGACCTTTGTCAAGCCTAAAAAATGTCCTAGACACAGACAATGTACCTAGCAAGTTGTCCTATTATTTTGCCATGTTTTGTGTGTTTGTGTATTCTTGTTTCTCTCATAATTACTTTAAATATGCCAGATTTTGTTTCTTGTGGGCCCATTAAATTCCCTTTTTGCTTTTAGTTGCTGATCATTCTACTTTATTGCTTGTCCTTGACAGTTCATCCATTTATGTTACAGTGGTTATTCTCTATTGTACCAGTTTTATTTTTGATGTTCTATAGTGAAGATAAGAGAACTGTGTATTTTAATCTAAGTAAAGTCTCCAAAGGGCCCCATAAAAGTAAGTTTATTACATGCTGCTGCTTCTTTTTTTCTGTTCCTCTGTGTAGGCCCTGCAAGGTAAAATAAAGAAATACACATAAGATCTACAACTTAAACAAAAAATTTAATCTTTTGCAAAGAAACTCTGATAAGCTCTTCTATGTTTTCAACAGATTGTACTTGATAATTCATTTATATGATCATTATGCTTTTGTACCATTGTATAATTTTCAGACTATTTCTTTTTAGACATTAGCAAGCTGTACAATCTTTAATATTGTATCTTCTGTCCAGTGCTTCCCAATAACTATTTATGGACAGGAACAGACAAGAGCATCCCATGTAGAGTATTGTGTCCAAGTGAGGCACTTCATATTTATAGTTTGCTCTATAAAACTGTAAATCAAACCGCATTTTTATGGATTGAAATGTATAATATATATAATTTATGTTGAAATATTTTAAGCATTTGTTTGGTAATACCTAGCAGTATGAATCTGACTATGATCTAAAATGTTTTAGTTTATTAACAAAAAAACATAAACGTGGCAAGTACTTAGTTAGCCAATGCAATTACATGCAGAGCACAATATCTGCTGTTAAGGGAAACATAAATTTACTTCCTTTTTTGTTAAAATACTCTAAGCCCAAAAGCAAAAGATATTTCACAAAAAATCAAGTTTTCAACCAAAATCTCTCTTTTTTTTTTACATTGACCAACACCAACTTCTGTAACCTTCTGTTAAGATTGAAATCCCACACATTTATAGCATGTTACTGGCTATACTTAATTTTCTCTAAACATTGCAGGACAGACAGTCTTTAAAGGACATGTCCACCCCCAACTTAAATTTAGCCCACTTTTGACCCCACTGTGAAGTGTACAAAGAGTAGGAGCCTCTCTGTGTGAAATCCATGCCTGCCACTTCCTGCCCCTCTAAAAGGACTCTGGCATGCACAGTGGAGCTCTCCTCCCTTCCTCCACTCTTCCAGATCCCTTGGTGGTTGAAAATGTATTTAGAAAATGTAAAGATTAATACAGGGTAAGGAAACCCCCTCCCAGCCTAAACACTAGGTTTAAATCTTGGAAAACAGCCCCGAAATGTGCTTGCACTCCCTCAGCCAATCACAGATGCGGTTGTCAGTCCAGCTCCCTCTGCTCTTCCGTATGGAGTAATCCATAAATTGACTTTTTGTTTCACAAGGCCTGTGAGTGCACTAAGTTCTATTGTATTGTTATATATATATAGATAGATAGATATAAATACATATATATATTTTTGGGTTGGGGATACCCTTTAATACGGTAAAATAGCAAAATGCCATCTTCTCCAGTTCTGTGTTCTTAGAGGTCTCTTTGTTACAGGCATGTCTTTGTGAGGTCTAAATAATTCTGGCTAATTGTATATACAGGAAATAAATAATTGGTCGGTTATGTAATGGTCCATATTGCTACAGATCAGTATAATTCTAGCCATACTAAAGAAAATAGATAGGTCTCTCTAATGTCTTTAGACTTGTGTGGCTACTCTTATTTTCTGATGTTCCAGTCTTGCCCATTCATAAGTGATTGCAAGTTGATCAAAAAAAAGATCAGGCCGAGTGGTTGTTCTAGAATGTCAGTAAGTGAGATTGTAGAGAATGGACAACTTTGAATGTATACTTCTATATAAATCTGTTGAAACTACACAGACTTCATAGGATCACAAAGCATTTGTAGTTAGTATGATCTAATTGAATACAACAGACATTCGTAGTTAGAGAATTTTCTCAAGACTTATCTTCTATAAACAGGAACAATATTGGTAAGTAGTTAGTAAGGATCCTAATCTGTACATTTTCAGTCAACAATTACAGTAATATGGTTGGTCTATGGACTTTCAGTCAGCTGCCGTTGATAATCAGCAATTAGGTCGCAATCATCACCCCACCAAATGGCTATACAGCTTGACCAAGCACCCATACGCACTGATAGTCAGCCAAAATGTCTGTTCGTCTTCAAGTGGTTGTAATGGTTTCCCGGTACTGCTAGAGGAGAGGTACCTGGGAGACCGATGTTGTAGTCGGAAGTAGGAGGAAGTATGAGTCCAGGAGTCTGTATTAGAATGGACACAATGTTGGAGCTGGACACGGGAATATACTGAAGTGGTATCTGTAATGAAGCAGGAGCAGAGACAGGAACAAGGAGAAGCTAAACAGTAACAATGCTGGAGTGGAAACTGGAACAGTGGAGAGCTGAACTGTAATAATGCTGGAGCTGAGACTGGAACAATAGGAAGCTGAACTTTAACAATGCTGGAGCTGTGGGCGGCACGAGCACGTGGTAACGTCACCATGCCATTCGTGCAAACGAGTCACCTGTCCAGGAGTGCGCCCTAGCGGACCGACGTTGGGCCGGGAGAACAGGTAAGTTCCTTACAGTGTGTACAGGGCTTTCGTTTTGCTGTTGGACTAAACTCACATTAAACTTGATCTGTTATTTCTTTCAAGTTTTTCCATATTTCTGAAATTCTGAAATTTTGGCACAGTAGGAATTACTGACGGCATTATTTAATACTGTCAGTGTAATGGTGTTCAGTAAAGTATCAGCTGCATTAAAGTAATAAAAGAGACATGATTTAAAGCTTTTCATGGCTCTTATCTAGAAACATTAAGATATTTTAAGAACCCCTCAAAATCTGATTGGTTCTAAATCCAATCTGATTAAATCCAGACCAATAAGATTTTGATCTGGGGATTAGGTTACTGAAGTAAGGACAGAGTAAGCACAGAACAGATAAAAGTAGAAAGTAAGATCTGCACATCCCTTTTAAAGGGCATGTCCAGCCCTAAAACTAAAATTTAACCTCACCACGCAGTGTTGAAAAACGATTACCTTACATCTCTGCTCCAAAAAGTTTTTTTGTGCACAAGATATAATAAATTGACTTTTTGTTTCACAAGGCCTGTGAGTGCGCCAAGTTCTATTGTATTGTTTTATATATATATCATAAATAGTCCATATGCACACTAATCCCCAGGTGGGTGCAAAAAGTCCAATTCCCCTACTTCACAGGGAACAAGGCAATCAAATAGATACAGGGTGGGCTGCACTCCAAAACAGAACGTTTATTTCAAGCCAAACATCAAACAACAATTACAACGTTTCAAGGGTAACACCCCCTTCATATATATATATATAGATAGATAGATAGATATAGATACAAATATATGTATTATTGGGTTGTAGATACCCTTTAATATGGTAAAATAGCAAAACAAAAGCCCTGTACACGTGTGATCGCAGGCACTTGAAGACAAACAGACATTTTGGCTGACTATCAGTGTGTATGGGGGCTTGGTCAAGCTGTATAGCCAAACGTACAAAAAATAGAAGCCTAGCGCACATCCAATTAATTTGCTTATATTTTACTTTACCATTGTATTGCGACTTAAAAAGCCTGCCCTTATCTTTAGATAAATTAAAGCAATTAGTTCAATAACTTGGCCAAATTATTTTAAGCCCAGCAACCACTTCACGGTTTGCTTTATTCTGCTGGGTCCTAACTTTTAACCTTTTTTATTTAAGTAACTTTTCACCTTCCTAGGAGACGTAATTTACAAACTTTGTCTTTATACCAGTACCTGCCTTTTATGAAATGAAAGTCCCTGCTGCTCCTTCGCTTGCTTTCCTGGGACTAACTCTCCAGCTTTCAGTACTTGAACACATGACCCACTATGGGTGGAGTACACATTTCCCAGAGGCTGGGAAAATAGCTGTATAGCCATTTGGTGGGGTGATGATTGCGACCTGGCTAAAACTAAAATTTAAGCTCACCATGCAGTGTTGAAAAATCAATACCTTACATCTCTGCTCCGAATGGTTCTTCTGCAGTGCCCGTTCAAAGTTGAAAAAAGTAAAAAGTAGGAGCTGTCTGAGTTATCCGGTTGTCCTGTAAAGGGTTCCTGGCACGTGCAGGTGTGCCCTCCTACCTCCCCCCTCTGGGTCCTTTTTTGCTCCTTCACCCCCTACCGGCAAAATATTATTTCTGTAGTGTAGGGTACCCTAGCCCACCCCCAACCTCTATGTTAGTTTAGTTAAAAAAGCTGCAGAGATAAACTTATATCGCTTTGTTCCCCCCGTGTTCTGCAATGCCAGCAGCCATGTCTGTGATTGGCTGCCTCTCAGCCAATCACAGACGCGGCTGCTGGTCTGACCCCTGCTTGTAGATTAGAGTGCCAGCGAAATGAAGGCATGTAAGTAGCTTTCTGCAGCTTTTTTAACTAAACTAACATAGCGGTTGGAGGTGGGCTATTGTACCCTACACTGCTGCAAAACACTTTTTTCAGAGCGGAGGTACCCTTTAAGAGCAATTTCAAACACTAAATTACTGGCATTAAGCAGCCAGAATATTGAGGCTGCGGTAATAAGGTTAAAACTGAAGCTTGTAGTTTAAGTACAAAATGTATAAGAAATAAATATGGTGGAGGCATCATTTTAGATTACAAAAATTTAAAAACTATACACTTAATTTGACAGATAATTATTCATTTAAATTCAAATAATGGCTCCTATACAATATCATTCTTTATACCCAATTATATTAGAACTAAAGGATGACAAAGAATTTGGGCTACAAATATCTTGTACACGAGGGGCACTAGTAACCATTGGCCCTCCTGAAATCTTAAAACTACAACTCTCAACATACCCTGGCTGCAGCAGCAACTATGGAATGCTGGGAGTTGTAGTTTGCAAACATCTAAAGAGCCAGAGGTTGGAAATCTGTGATCCACCATGACTATTTACTAATTAAAACTAATGAATATTGCAGCCTATCTTACGTTCTGTATAAAAATACCCTTTACAGAGGAGCTGCATGTATGATGTATAGGCTTCCTGGATGATGTTTGAAGTAGAAATGTATAAAATATAGAATACTCATCTTGTACTGGTAAGCTGCACAAAGCAATCCTTTTTATTGTAAACTTTCATTTTTCTAAGGCACGTATTTGTTTGTGTATGTCCCTGGATAATGTATACTTTCTAGTAATGGCCTTAAAAATTTATGAAACCATGAATTTCGTTTATTTTTTATCTCTTAAAAAGAATGAATGAATGAATGAATTGTCATATATGCCTAGTATTGCTTCAAAAACATGACACAATATATTAGGTATTGTACAAAAGACTGCATCTATTGTTACCAGTTTATGGTTTTCCCTTTTAAGAGGAAACTTCCCTATTACTGTAAATAATTTGATTGTAGCCCCCTTTAAACATGTAGGTTCACGTAACAGACAATCATGTCTTAAAACCACTGGTCCAATTTACAGTGAGTTAACCAATTCTGAAAAGGTCTCTATCCCTATTATATGATCTCTTGCTGTAATTTGTTCCATCAATTTTTAATTCTACTGGATATGTTTGTGTTCTGATAAGTGCTAAATTTAGATTTATCATTGAAACATCAAACCAAGATGTGTGGGCAAATTAAAACATTTTTGGTGTGTAAAGATGAAAGAGTTAATGGGATATATGTGATAGGGTACAAAACCAACAGTAAACAATGTTAGCATGGTTTTAACACTAATTTTGTGGCCTGCACCATTTTCTGTAACCTGGCACTGCTTTCGTTCCTTTGCTCCTGTAGAGTGCTAATCATTTGCTACTGTTAATACATCACTGGATCAGAGGAAGGTAAGCAGCAGTGTGGAAAAAATTACATCTCCCGTTATATCCATAAAATATCCAAGGAGACAGTGATCTCTTCTGCTCCTTATAGGGTAATATAACTGTGCTGCACAATCACCTGGCTGCAAAAACAAATGTTTCTTGTAATGTCATTTAAACTTGAATAAAAGAGGTTAAGGTAAAAAACAAATAAAATTCACATGATTTTATCTTAGAAGTGTTTGTCTTTCCTTTTTTTTTGTTTCCTTTCATTCGCTCTTGTTCTTTTTTTGTTACTCATTGAATGCCGGTAGCAACAAATAGATGATGCTTAACAGTAAATGCAACTACTGCCAACTCCCAGCATTATTGGCAAACTGTCCTGAATTCCAGATGTTAAATTTATGAGCCAATATCTCCCAAGATTTTTTCTTGCCCAAATCCACAGATGTATATAAACCTTTTAAAGTGCTTATCATTGTGTTGGAGTGAAAAAAAACTACAAGTAATCATCAATTAATGATTAGTGATGGCCCAGTTTGCGGATCCAAACCCGGATCCGCTGCGGATTTACCTCGTTCGAGAACGGCGGATATCGCGGATTTTCTGATTTTCTGCCTTCCGAAAATTTTCGAAATTACGAGGATTTCTCGTATTTTCGAAAATGCAGGAAAATACGTTCGGGTCCGTATTTTTGAAGAATCCTCGTATTTTCGAAGAATCATCGTATTTTCGAGGATTTTTTCCATTTTAATAGGTTTTAATGGGTCCGCTCGCGGATTTTCGAATTTTCGAATTTTTCCAAAAATTTGCGGATCCTCGAGCGGACCGGATTTTGCAAAGTTCAGACATCTCTATTAATGATAATAGATTTGCATGCTCTTTTTTAAAATTTTATGGATTTTCAGTCTTTAAATCCTTTCAAATGTAGAGTATACAAGTAACCATTGTATGAAAATACTTCCACATTGCAAATAGTAAATCAGTAACAATTTATAAGATAATAATCGCTAAGTTGTCAAACCACATGGATTTATTTTGTCAAGGGGATCAAAGGGAAAAGAGTTGGAAGTGGGAAAAGAGATATGTAAAGGAATGTATACAGCTGTCCATCACAAGGAAATTGAAATGAATGCCCGTGGCCAGATAGCACACTGGTAGAATATCTATTTGTGGAGTCCAAAAACCTTTTTCTAAGTCACAGACTACAACTGTTCATGGATATGCACTTCCAAACTAAAAGGGAGACAATTATTCTGGCACATTTACATCCAGAAACATATGCCTGGAAAACCACAGTGAAGGCATTTTAGGCATGATACCCAAATACTGCCTTCATTTGACCTAAAGTACATCTGATACCACTTCACTTTGGCTTATAGGGCATCTATACTGTATAGATTTTAAAACTGTAAATCTTCCCCAACCACCACAGCATTTATTTTATTTTGTAGTCAGGTAGGATCTCCCCCCCCTTCACACACACACACGCACACACATACACACTCTAAAAAAATGATTTCACAAATTTCTGCTGTCACACAGGATTTCTAGGACCATAAACACCTGCTGTATGTCATTCTGCTGTAACAGTTTTGCAGGGTGAGGTAGCTGCCCTTTTCTTGATGCCTCCCCATTTTGAAAACATACTGTTCAATCTTATACTACACCCTAGAACTGTACTTCATTTTCAGGATATGACCTAGCATTGCTTTGTAAGAGGAAAAAATATTTCTCTTTTGAATATATACAAAGAATGCTGGCTATGGCTGTTGCTACATGCCATTGTTTGCTACACTTATAAACCTGATATCTAGTAGAATTCCTAGATCCTTTCCCAACAGTGATTAAAAGATCACCCAGAACCCTGTGGTACACTACTTAAAATGTCAGTTAAGCTAGGTTGAAAACTACTCTCTGTGCTCAGTTTTTCAATCAATTCTCCATCCAGGTACAAATAGGTTTTCTCTATACTTACCAAACCATGATCCCGCAGCCCTGCTGTGTCTCTCCTTTAGGTTCCCCCACTGTTATTACCAGTCTGTAAACATATACACCTTTTGACTTTGCAATTGCTTTTCTTTTTTTAAAATGGGATTTGTGTCAAAACAAAATCAAAGTTTAAAAAAACTTTTATTTGTAAGAAAATGCATAATTCTTACCTGAACTTTAATTTGACTTTATTTCTCAAACAGACACTTTATTTTTAATTTGGTATTTAAAAGTTTTTTAGGAATTATCTTAATTCTTTGCTCTCTGTAAAGATTACGGTTGACACAATCAAATTGTCTCCTTCACTGCAGAGATAATTACCTACATCTGATGTGCTGAAATAAAATGGGTTAGTAAGTACCTTTTGAATATAGTTTTGTCATAAATAGAAACCAATTATATTTTTCACAATTTCTACCATTAGGCAGTCATTAAAACAATTATGGGTGACCCTTAATGGAATGTGGCTCTGCAGGTAAATATCCACTCTGATGTAATTTGAATGTCTATCGAAGAGTTTCTAATTTTGCAAACCTATTCTGAAAACACTCTGTGACATCCATACAGTACCTTTTTATTGGGCTTGCACATATTAGAATTTGGGTTCTGTAAAATGTGTTCCAGTATCTTTGTCTAGGTTATTGTATGTGGCTAAGGTGTTGAGGGCATGGTTTGTGGTAAATGTGGCTGCTTTTCTATTGTATTAGTAATGCTAGGTTTTGGATAAAGGGAACTTAATAGACTTTTTCTTTTCAACCAATTTGCAGCTGAAGGATTTAAAGCCTGAGATTAAATACACTTGATCATAGGTGAAACCAAAAGCCTCATTAGCACTTTCTTAAATTCTTGAACAGATACATATCATTAAAGGTGCAATAAAGCCTGATTACCACTTTATTTATTAGATACACCTGATCGAAGGGTATTATATCTTAACATGTCTGTCACACACACACATACACACACACACACATTTTCAAAATAAATGTCCTAAAATTACAAAATAAAACCTCAGTTATAAGAATACATATATTTACTAAGGATTAAGTTTGAATTTTTTCTTCATAATAGAAATGTTAATATGTTTTAAAACAGCTCTTACAGACAAACACACATGCAGATGGCAAAGAATAGTGATTATAATATATTGTCATTTAATATAGTTTGGAAAAAAACAATAGTGCACTGGGTTAACAAAAACTTTTAACTTTAGGAAAGTCCATTTTAATTGCTATTAAATATTTGGGCACATACTGGTCATGGGAGATTTCAATTACCCTGACGTAGATTTGAGTAGAGAAACTGCAAAAACCTTAAAAGGTATCAAGTCCTAATTTTGCTAAATGAACATTTTGTTTCACAGATTGTAGAATTTGTGATCTACACATGGATGCTTTGTTGGATGTGGTAGTATCCAATAACCCTTAGCTCAAAATGGAGATAATGGTAGTGGGGACCTTAGGGAATAGTGATAATGATATATTGTCATAGGTTTCAAAAAACAATAGTACACTGGGTTAACAAAAACCTTTAAATTTAGACTGGGTGATATATAAGGGTAAGGATACTGAATAGAACTGTTAAAGCTGTAATAAGGAGTGCAAGAAACAATTAAACTAGCTAAAATAGAAAATAATATATGAATAGCTTAAAGGGCATCTATACTGAAAAATAGGTTATTTTAAATTGACCATAACTAGAAGCTATAATTCTTCGCAACCTCCACTGTATCATTTTATTGATGATCTGCCCCCTATTTCTTTATATATCCAAAAGTTTTTGACAGTTTTGACAGTTGGAATGCTGTATGCTGTGTGCAGGCTTGACATTGCGGTGTGGATCTAAATGGTGCCGATAAGAACTGTATGCCAAAACACCTAGTACACGACCGCCGAAGTAAATCTGTGAGCCGCCAGGGTGAAGGTAAGTCGCACTAGGTTGTAAGTCCCAGTGCAGTCACACAGCAATCGTGCCCCGTTCCTATTATAGTCTGGGACGGAGGGAAGGGTGTAATACGAACTTTGATTGTTGTCTGGCATTCACGCTATTATAGGTTTGGATAACGGTTGGAACTCTATCTTTTTGCACTGTGGGAGTTATGGATGTCTCTCTGCAATTGCACTGATTCATTGCTGCTGGGGACACAGACTCTGGACTTACATGATACATCATTGAAGTTCACTCTATCTATTCCAGCTTACCAATTACTCCCTCAATATGTGTATGTGTTTTTAATGGTTTTTATATGTATTGGGTATATGCACTTTAGAGTTTTGCACTTTATATATGATATGTAAGATTCTGCCAATAAAGAGATGTGGTTTCATACGCATTTTAGCATTTATTTATATATTGGGATATAATAGCAATGGGTGCTTTAAGGGGCTCCTTTTGTTTCTTGTTGAATACTTTGGATTTCTTCACCCCTAGCACAGCCTTAAATTCCTGTATGGAAATGGCTATTCGCTAACCCAGAATGTATGAGCAGCTGTTGCACCTCCACCCCTTTTTTTGTTATTAATAGTTATAGGCTTGAATGTTGGTTTGTGGGAAAAAAAGTCAGGTCGGATGGACTTACATCTATTCAATTATAGATTAAGGTGAGTCATTTTTTCAGTATAGTTTCCCTTTAACAATGCAAGACCAACCCCAATATGTTTTTTAAGTATAAACTTAAATGTAAAACTTTTAAAACATGAAACTTTATTTATGTAATTTTAATGTATCTCCATAATTGCTTGAACTTGTTTGCCCCTGTTTGTATATTTTATAATATAAAATTATACATACAACATTATATATAGTAAAATCATGAGGACAGAGAATATGGGACCTTTCTTTACTGGAGCTAAAATGGTTATAGGGGATGGTTATTATTCTTAATCCTTATAGAAGGAAGGATATGAAGGGTATAAATGAGGATTGTTTACTCTGGCTGACAGAGGTTATGGTATGGAATCAATTAGACAAGTTAATATCAATAAAGCCCCAGGATCTGATGATCTGATTCACTTTTGTCTGGCGATGTGTCTCTGGATTGTATATATGTGCCTCTGAAATGTAATTGTAAATTCAGTATCCAAAAAATTTAGTAGTTCACAACCTGAAAACGCTTTAATTTTAGTGCAATAAATGTGTGCAATTATCATCTATAAATTTATTGCATTTTGCATCGCTTGCAACCCTTTCCAAAGATTTTTGGAAATAGCTCAGTGCAAGCGATGCAAAATGAGTAGAAAAAACCTTGCTAACCCTTTATTATATCAGTTATCATGGGTTTTGCACTTCTTTTTCCCCTTAGCACGGGATATTGAATCTCCCTGTTTGTCTCCAAAACTAAAGTTGTAGTCAGTATGGATTCATGAGAAGTAGATCTTTTTGCTCTAAGTAAGTAAGAATATTGATTCTGGCATAGCTGTGGATGTTGTATACTTGAATTTTGTTAAAGCTTTTGGCACTGTGCCACACAGGCAAATAATGTAATGAAAAAATTGTAGTATAATATAGTATTTGAGGTTGAATAAAGACATACATCCATCCAGTCCAACCCATCTAGCAATATCCTCATTTCCTGCCTAACTGTTGATCCAGGGGAAAGCCAAAAAAAACACCAAATTTATGAAGGGGGGAAAAAATTCCTTCCTGACTCCAAGTGACAATCGGAAATTTCCCTGGATCAACTCTACTTTATGTATCAATACCAGTAAGTTGCAACATTCCTTGTTTGCAGAAACTCATCCAGCTTTTTTTTTTTTAAAAATGACCAATGAACCTGCCATAACAACGTCCACTGGAAGACAGTTCCATAGCTTTACCGTTCTCACAGTGAAAAACCCTTTCCGAACTTGAAGCCTAAACCTTTTTTCTTAAGGGATGTCCTCGTGTCCTCTGACATTCTCTACTGGTGAACAATACCCCAGATCTCTCTTGAATCCTTTCCCCTCTTTATACAAGACAATATCTTGCTAGCTCTAGCCGTTGCTGCCTGGCATTGTTTACAACAGCTAAGTCTGTTATCTACCAGAACCCCCAAATCTTTTTCCATTACAGATGCACTTAACACAGAGTTATTTATGGTGTAGGTGGCACAGGGATTATTAAATCCCAAATGCATCACGTTATACTTATCAACATTGAATCTCATCTGCTATTCTGCTGCCCATTTTGATTATCTATCTAGGTCTCCTTGCAACACTTGCACATCATTTGAAGTTTCTAATGGTCTGCATAGTTTAGTGTCATCAGCAAACACAGAGATCTTGCTCTCAATACCCCCTTCTAAGTCATTTATAAACAGATTAAACAGAAGTGGCCCCAGTACAGAACCCTGAGGCACTCTGCTTAGAACTTTAGCCCACATAGATGTAGCTCAATTTACCATCACTCTCTGCTTACGATCCAATAACCAATTCTCTATCCATGCACAAATGTTTTCTTCAAGGCCAACAGTCCTCAGTTTATACATTAGTCATACATTAGTCATGTGGCACAGTATCAGAAAAATCCAAGTATACCACATACACTGCTGTGCCTGAATCCAAATTTTTATGTACTTCTTCATAAAAAACAATTAAATTTGTCTGTCATGATCTAATTCTCATAAATCCATGCTGACTATTACTAAGATGATCTCTGGAGACAAAGTCAAGGATATGATCCTGTAACAAAGTTTCCATCACCTTCCCTACCACTGATGTTAGGCTTACAGGTCTATAGTTACCAGGCTGACTACCTTTTTTTCTATAGTTACCAGGAACGACTACCTTTTTTGAATATTGTATTACATTGGCTTTTTTCCAGTACAGCGGCACTTCGCCAGACCATCCCCAGATATCCCCAGACCAAAGTGAATCTGAAAAGAAACAGTGGTCTAGATAGAACTGAACTAAGCTCTTTTGAAATCCGAGGGTGTATTCCATCCCGTCCTGGGGCTTTATTGATATTAACTTTGTCTAATTGTTTCCGTACCATATCCTCCTTCAGCCAATGTCAATACTCCTCATTTCTCCCCTGCATATTATTACGATCCCTGCTGTGAGGACTAGGATTCTCAATAGTGAAAACAGATGTAAAAAACAGTTTAGCAGATTAGCCTTTTTGGCATCCTCTACAACCATCTCAGCCCCGTTATTTAATGGTCCCACATTCTCAGTCCTCATCTTTTACCATTTATATACCTAAAAAACATTTTAGGACTTGCTTTGTTCAGCAATCCGTATTTCATTTTCTATTTTAGCTAATTTAATTGCTTTCTTGCACTCTTTATTACAGCTTTTATACTCCCTGTAAGACTGTTCTGTTCCCTCTGATTTCAAAAATTTTAAAAGCCTTTTTCTTTTTTTCCATTTCCCTTTTTACCTGAGCATTAAAGCCATGCAGGAGAGGACCTACTTTTTTTACACTTGTTCCCTAAAGGTACAAATTGAGAAATGTAATAGTTTAATATCCCTTTAAAAGTGGTCCACATCTGCTCAGTATCTTTACCTAGAAACAATTCCCCCCAGTCTATGAGCATGAGTGATTCCTTAAACAGCACAAAATTAGCTTTCCTAAAATTAAAAGGTTTTGTTAACCCAGTGCGCTTTAGTTTTTTGCAACCTATATTAAATGACATTATATCATGGTCACTTTTCCCTAAGCTTCCCATTACCTTCATCTCCAAAATGAGCTCAGGGTTATTAGATATCAGTAGATCCAACAACGCATTCTGTCTAGTAGGAACTTCTACCATCTGTGAAAGAAAATGCTCATATAAGAAATTTATACCTTTTGAGTTGCTGGCAGTTCCCTTACTCCAATCTATGTCAGGGTAGTTAAAATCCCCCATAACCAAAACATGCCCCATACCAGCAACCTTCGCCAACTGCATATGGAGATTCATTTCCACCTCCTCCCCGGCATTTGGTGGCTTATAACAACAATTAATTTACCTACCTTCTTGCTTCCTGTACACAGCTCTACCCATATTATTTCTGCCATGTTTATGTCCCCATCTATTCCATCTTTTAGATTTGGCTTCAATTCCTGTTTAAAATACATACATATGCCTCCTTTCTTATTAACTCTGTCATGTCTAAATAAGGAGTATACTTCAATATTTACTGTCCATTCATGTGAATCATTTAACCACGTTTCTGCTATTACATCATACCTTTCCTTTAAAGCTATTAGTTCTAGTTCCCCGTTTTTTCCAGCCAGACTTCTTGCATTTGTAAACATACATTTTAGATTATTAATTGATTTACTTCCATACCTGGTCTTACATGCCTCCTTATCCTCTATGCTCCCCTTCTCCTCCCTCTGTTGTGTTATTAGCCCCCTGATCCCTAACTTCTCTATCTACCCCTGTGTAGTTCAACGTACCCTCCCATACCTAGTTTAAAATCTCCTCCAACCCCCTAGCCACCTTCTCCCCCAAAACAGCTGCACCATCACCATTGAGGTGCAATCCGTCTCTACTAAAGAGCCTGTAGCCAACAGAAAAGTCAGCTCAGTTCTCTAAAAACCCAAACCCCATCTCCTTACACCACCCTCTTAGCCACGCATTTATACTCCTGAGCCCCTGTTGCCTCCTTAACTTAGCACATGGCTGCGTTAGTATTTCTGAAATCACTACCCTTGAGGTCCTTGCTTTTATCTTGGCCCCTAATTCTCGGAAATCATTTTTAAGGACCTTACCTTCACCTCTAACTTTGCCATTGCCACCAATGTTAACCAAGGCCACCGGGTCACTCCCATCCCCACCCAATAATCTGTCTACACGATCCACCACATGTCGAACCCTAGCACCAGGCACCAGTTGGCAAAAACGCATATGTGGCTATTTATTTAGCCTGCCAATGGGTCCATGAAAGGTGTTTCTCACAAAGTACCCAGGGGGTGTTAGACTATTTTCCAGCATTTACTGTAATACAATCTGATATTTTTTAAGGGTTTTTTTCCCCCTGCTTTTTAAGATTGCTTTTATTTTTTTAAGGTTACGATTTTCTTTATTTACCAGTAAAGTCAAATAGGGGTCTAAAGAACATTTAAAAAGGGGAATTATTTTTGCTTTTTTTTGCCACCAGACTTCACCACAATTTTTTAAACTTTCAACTTTTCAAATAAAGTTATTACAAAAAAAATTCTTAAAGGCGAAAATTATGTAGCAAAATGAAGCACTAATAATGCTGAAAATATGGCAAAATTAAATTCAGCACAAATGATGGTAAATAGGTAATGCTCCCTGGTGAATTTTCAAAGTAGTATCAAATTGGTTAATACACATCGAACCCCTATCTTTGTTATATAAAATCACACAGAAAATATAATAAATAGGGTGAGTTTTCCTAGAGGACTAATTTTTTAGTATTGCTTATTTTCAGCAAACTGCAGCTAATTATGAAACCAGTTACATTAAATGGGAACATACCATAGTGCTGTGTAAGAAATAGTCATGTTAATGGAACATTCCAGTAAGTAACGATGTTTGGCAAAAATTCTGTTAAAACTGCAAAAAATACAACAAAAGGCAGAAAAGTGTCAAAAAGGTGAAATTTCACCTATTTATTAATAGCTATAAATAAAAAAAATAACAAAAATAGCTCTGAAATTTCATCTCCTCTGGTCTAGTAATGGCCGTTGCTAGAGAGCAATTTTTCTTTTCGCCACAATACCAAACTTAACACAATGGATAAGGTGAAATTACCTTCACACATTGCCACAGCGTTACTTTTCCGTGAAATCGAAAACAAGCATTTTTATAAATGCTGCGAAAATATCGCTATTTGTCATTGCTATATCCTGCAAAAATAGCGCTGTTTGTCATTGCTATGTCCTGCGATAGTGAAATGGCAAAAATAGCAATTGTTTATAAATATGCCCCATTGTCTTGTATAAATAGGGACATAGATTCAAGGGAGAAAAATATTATTCTCCCCTTTACAAAAACACTGGTAAGGCCTCGTTCAGAATATGTAGTGCAGTTCAAAGAAGGGCAACTAAAATAGTAAGGGGAATAGAGGGGCTTGACTATAAAGGAAAATTAGATTAGTTGTGTTTTTACAACACCCCTTTAAAGGAACAGTTCAGTGGAAATTTGTTAAATTGTTAGTTTGCCTTCTTAGTTATTCTACGTATTCTCTCCCATTTTGAAAAATCAGTTGATTTCATACCCTTAGCTGTTCCCTGCTGTTGAAATTAGTGAGCTGACATTTCAGGTTCTAACAGTCCTTCTTCTTCCCAGGATGCACCACAAAGAACATTAACAAGCAACAAAGCATGTTGGGAGTTGTAGTTTCTAAACATCTGGAGTGCCAAGGAATTGGGGGTCAATGTGTGGGGTTACTCTCCTTTTAAAGGGCAACTAACGCCTCAAAACAATACAGAATCAGGAGGATTATATCTATTGTTAAAAAGATTGCCTTCTGATTCTGTATTGTTTTGAGGCTATAGTTGCTCTTTAAATGGACAGCAAAATTAATAATGAAGTTAGGATAGCTGAAGAAAGCATCACTAAGCCTAAACATTTTTTTAAGTATATTAATAGTAAGAAGATGAGGACTGAGAATGTGGCACCATTAATTAATGGGGATAAGTTAGTTACGGAGGATGGCGATAAAGCAAATGTCTTGAATAATTTTTTTTCCTCTGTATACACTATAGAAGATCCAAGTACAGATATCATAGAGTATAGTAGCAATAAAGGTATACAAGATTCAAGTTCACTTTGGTTAACCGAGGATATGGTACAGAAAGAACTAAATAAGGTTAATATTAGTAAATCTCCTGGACCGGATAAAATACATCCTAGGGTACTTAGGGAGCTAAGTTCAGTTTTATCTAGGCCATTGTTTCTTATTTTTGCTGATTCCCTCATGTCCGGTGGTGTGCCTCTGGATTGGAAAAAGGCTGATGTTATTCCAATATTCAAAAAGGGTAGTCGTTCACAGCCGGGTAATTACAGGCCTGTAAGTTTAACTTCAGTGGTGGGGAAGATCCTGGAAAGTTTAATAAGGGATCATGTTCTAGAGTATGTTTCAAGGACTGACATTATAAGTAGTAACCAGCATGGATTTAGGAGGAATAGATCTTGCCAAACTAACTTGCTTGGCTTTTATGAGGAAGTAAGTAGAAATTTAGACTCTGGTATAGCAGTAGATGTAGTTTACTTGGATTTTGCAAAGACTTTTGATACAGTCCCCCATAGGCGACTAATGAATAAGCTAAGGTCTGTTGGTCTGGGGAGTCACATTTGTACATGGATAGAAAATTGGTTAAAGAATAGGATGCAGAGAGTAGTTGTTAATGGGGCTTCATCATTATGGACTAAAGTGCTAAGTGGGGTGCCACAGGGTTCTGTGTTGGGGCCGCTTCTATTTAATCTATTTATTAATGATTTGGAAGTGGGTATTGTCAGCAAGGTTTCTGTGTTTGCTGACGACACAAAACTTTGTCGACCATTAAAAACTTCAGAGGATGTGCAATCGTTGCAAGGGGATCTAGATAGATTATCACATTGGGCTGCTAAGTGGCAGATGAAATTCAATGTTGATAAATGTAAGGTGATGCATTTTGGACTTAAAAATACTTGTGCTACTTATACTATAAATGGCTCTGTGTTAAGTGAATCCCTGTTGGAAAGGGATCTTGGAGTTTTGGTGGATAACAAACTTAAAGGTAGCAAGCAGTGCCAGGCGGCAACAGCCAGAGCCAGCATGGTATTGTCTTGTATAAAGCGAGGTATGGATTCAAGGGAGGAAAATGTAACTATACTATACTATACTAATTCCCATACAATAATAGCCAAGTCCAGAATGGCTTTTACTGTACGGGACTACTGTATGGGAATTCTGCTGTCCATTTAAAGGGCAACTAAATCCTCAAAACAATACAGAATCAGAAGGCAGTAGTGGTCATAATTTCTACCCTCAACTTATTCAGTACTCGAGTCAATCAGGTTTTACTAATATATATGATATATGTCCTCTAATGATAGAAACATTGAACATTGGATACTTTGTATAGTTTTTATGGACTCTTCTAGATACAAAGACCTTCTGACATAATTAGAGTTCTTGGATCATTCTTGCATTGTCACTACTAGTAACCTGTTTGTAATGATGCATGTTTGCCCTCTCTCTATTTGCTTATATGTATGGTATGACATTTGTTGTAATAATACCTTTTCTACATATAGCCTTAGGGAGACAATTACCCTCTCCCAACTTCTTTCCATCCCCATCTTTCCTTCTGCCTCCCATAGCCTACCTACTTTTGTGAACAGATCCTGGCATATATTTACCTTACTATATCTCTACTAAAAGGAATGAGACATTCAATTCTTTATTAGTTGATACTGTATATGGTTTTATTTATGGCTTATTGCAAGCACAGATACAAACTGTTTTATTAATATTTGTTTTTCATTGCTTTTAAAACTCCCAATAAAATTTTAATTATATTTTATATTATTTGTCAGATTGGTAAGAGCCCAACCAGGAGTTTGAAGTTAAGGTTTATTATGATACCCACTGCTATTTAGAACATTGTATAGTTTAGTAGTCAGTTTTGTTCTAGTGGGGTTCGGAAGCATATTGCTTCAAAACATGTTAAATATGGTGGTTGATTCTTAGACATAACAAATTTATCAAATTGGGTGGCTTGGGTGAAGTGATACCATTCTGATATTAAAAATCTCCTTTTGTGTCTGATTTCTTCTCAAGTGTCTATTAGAGTTGAGAATGTAGGCTACCCTGAGTTTATTGTTTAAAATAATATCCTGCCAAGAATCAAGAGCTATAGAATCCGCGCCCCATTGCTATATATTTTAAAAAATAACTTTAGTTAACATTATGTCATGCACAACCAGCTATGCCCTCCATGGCATAGAGGCCAGGAGGGAATGGAGAGAATAAGCATGTCTTAAAAAGGGGTGATGGGGATGGCCAGGAAATTAAAATTAGGTATCAACTGTCAATAACAAAGTGTTTTGCCAAACCCCAGTAAATATAGTAGAAAGAGGTATTTTCCCAATTGTATGGAAGGGAATTAGATGTCTTTGTGAACTGGGTAACTTGGGGGGTGAGTCCAGATATGTGCCCAGTTCACCTGGGGTGAGGGTGTCTGTCCAGTGATAAACGATCACGCAGATCATCTATGGAAAAAAGATGTAAGTTGCTGAAAAATAGGTTGCATGACCCTTGTAAAGGATCTTCCAGAAAAGGCCCCTATGATACCCCCTCTGGACGTGGATCTAAGTGCCGGATGGTCTTCCCCAGAGCCTCTGATGATGAAGATGTTGCGCAGCAAACAGGCACCAGGTCGCGGCTCTTGAGGAGAGCCCCACAAAAGCCAATTCTACAATGAAGAAGGCAGCAGAACAATGGAGCTTTAAAACAAGACTGGCAGGTAAAAGTCAGGTAACAACTACAGAGAAAAGGATGTACCAGCGTCCACTTAACCAAATATCTAAATTTTCCTGCAGAGACCTTGGCATCCAAATGGTTTCGACTTCACACTCCTCTGCATCCTTAACCAGGACAGGAGGCGGAGGTGCAGGAAGAGGAATTGGCGACATATTTTTTTATGTCAAAACCATTTTTATGAAACATGAAACACAGGATGTATTTTCAAGGACTTAGGAAGATCCAGCTCAAATGCTACTGTGTTGATACATTTCTTGATAAGAAAAGGTCCAATGAAGTGAGGCCCTAGCTTGGCTGAGGGAACTCTAAGCTTGATATATTGTGTGGAAAGCCAGACAAAATCACCCACCCTGAAGTTCGAAGAATCTTTCCTTGATTTGTTAGCTGATTTACAAGCCTGTTCTTGAGCCTGAGAGTCTTTTGTTTAATAGTTCAATTTGGGCTTGAAGATTCGGAACAGTAACCATAGATGGAACATCAGTAATAAAAGTTTGATTATAACCATAGTTTGCATAGAAAGGAGAACATTTGTTAGAAAAATGAATTGCATTATTGTAAGTAAACTCGGCTAAAGGTAAAAGAGAAGACCAATCTTCTTGTGAGGTGGAAGAATAACATTGAGGATATTGCTCAAGTGTTTGGTTAGTCCTTTCTATTTGCCCATTGGACTGTGGCTGGTATCCAGAAGAAAATCAGTTATGGATGTGCAATGATCTGCACAGTTCCTTCCAGAATCTAAAGGTGAATTGTACCCCTCTATCTGATACAATATCACCAGGAACTTCATGAAGACAGACATTGTCCCTGACGAATATCACTGCCGAAGGGATTAGCTAGCTGGTTGACTACCACGAAGTAGGTTGAAACCCTAGGATTTAGGTAGTTCGACAATGTAATCCATACTAATCATGCCCCAAGGCCAGCTAGGGATGGGCAAAGGACACAACAATCCATATGGTCTTTGTTTGGAAGTTTTAAATCTAGCACAGGTAACACAGGAGTCAATTAATCTTTTACAGTCTTTAGCAATAGTAGGCCAGAAAAAAAATATTTTTAGCAGATCAACTGTCTTGTAGAAGCCGAAATGACCCACTAAAGCATGACAATGACAACATTAAAGTACTGAAGATCTCACCGACTCAGGAACAAATATTTTATTTCTAAGGTAAATAAAACCATCCTGAGACAGAGAAAAATTAAAAGAGGACTGGGCAGAAGCTTCTTTCATGGTTTTGGCAATACGGTGTCTTAGTGGTTAACACTGATGCCTTGCAGCAATGTCCTAAGTTCGATCGCACCCTTGGACACATCTGCAAGGAGTTTGTATGTTCTTTCCATGCTTGCGTAGGTTTCCTCCGGGCACTATGGTTTCCCCTACAATCATAAAGACATACCGATAGAGTTTATGTGTCCAAAAATGTGCTTATATTGTAAGCAGGGCCTGATGAGAATGTATGCATGTAATTGTAAAGAACTACGGAAGATGTTGGTGCTATATAAATCCACAATAATAATAATAATTTGTGTAAAACAACAGGAAGTTTGATTTGGACAGGATCGTATCAGATTTATCGGACATATTGTTTTCAGAAAATTGTCTGGAAAGGGCATCGGCCTTGCCATTCTTTGAGCCTAGACGGAAAGTTATATGAAAGTTAAACCTAGTGAAGAAAAGGGCCCATCTAGCTCGACAAGGTCTTAATCTCTTTGCAGTCTGTAAATAAGTTCTTATGATCCGTAAAGATATCAGTTGGATGATTGGCACCTTCGAGCAAATACCGCCACTCTTCTAGGGCCGACTGTATGGCTAATAGTTTGCGATCTCCCACATCATAGTTTCTCTCGGACACTGAATGTTTTCTTGAAAAGAAGGCATCTGGATGAAGTAAACTTTGGGGCCCAATCGTTGAGAGAGTATAGCTCCCAAAGTGGTCTTGGATCCGTTGACTTCTAAAATCAAAGGAAAAGACAGATCTGAAAGATTTAAGACAGGAGCCAAAGTAAAAGCAGACTAAAACTGTTCAAAGACTAATTGAGTCGATTCTGTCCAGTAAAAAGGTATATGTGCTCTGGTAAGTAGAGTGAGCAGATGATTAGAAGAATGTTAGTGGAAAAGTTCTTAATGAATCTACAATAAAAATTAGCAAATCCAATGAACTTTTGGACTTGCTTACGAGTATATGCAGTAGGCCATTCCTGAAAACCATAGTTAGTCCTTGTGATGAAATTATGAAACCTTGGAAGGGGATAGAGCTTCTCTCAAACTCGCATTTTTCCAGTTTAGCATATAATCCATGGGTTCTAAGATGAGATAACACTTTCTTGACTTGAGTACGGTGCTATTCAAGATTAGAAGAATAGATCAATACTGTATATCATCTAGGTATACAGCCAAGAAGTTGTCCAGAAAATCACATTTTGTGAAATATCGTTCACAAAATGTTGGAATGTCGCAGGGGTGTTGCATAAAGCAAAAGGAATAACCAATACTCGAAGTGTTCATACCAGGAGAAGCCGTCTTCCACTCGTCTCCCTCTCTTATCCTAATTAAATTATAGGCCCCTCAACGATCCAGTTTGATAAAAAACCTTGGCTGACCTCAGTCACTGGAACAGCTCTGGGAACAGTGGGAGAGGATACCTATTTTAACTGTGTTAAGAGCTTAACTTTGTTAAGAGCTTGGTAATCGATACAAGAGCGAAGAGACCCATCTTTTGACAAAAAATATACCAACTCCAGCTTGAGATGTAGAATGATGAATGAGGCCTTTTTGTAGATTCTCTTCTATGTATTCTTTGAGAACCCTTTGTTCTGGTTCAGACAAATGATAAACTCTGCCAAAGGGGATCTACGTTCCAGGTAACAACTCAACAGGGGGGAAAAAATGTGATGTGGAGGCAAAACATTTGTGGCCTTTTTATTGAATACATCAACAAAGTCATGGTAAAAAGGTGGTAAAACCCAAGGTTGAACTGTAAACAGGAGCAGCTGGCAGATATGGAAGCAGGAATAGGGAACAGCAAAACAAAATAAATAGGGTCAGGCATGTGTAAAAGGACATCCAAACCTGTCCAAAGCAGTGGGAGGAGACGCTCATGCGTCAACACCGGCATGCAAGCAAACGGGAGTCCAGCCTGTCCGCGATGCGTGCGGAAGTCCCCAGGAACAGTTAGGTCTTGATGCGTAACAGCCCTACTTTCTTGTAGGGTCTGAGGGGCCATGTCGTGATGCAGTTGGATGATGTAGCTATCCATTACCTGGTCGTGGTGTGTGGCATTTAGGAGATCTTCCTAAAGACAATGAGCTGAAATTTCTGGTAGCAGGGACTAGAAAACTGAGTATTTCAGCTTTAATACAAGAAGGCCCACGGCAATGGCACAAAGCTGGCATAAGAAAACTGTTGTAGCTTCTTAACAAAACTATTAAAACTATTAGGAGGTAGGAATAATTAACACTGATTTTGATTTTTAAAAAGTTAACAATTTGAGTATAGTTGTTCTTTAATCTCTCTCTCTCTTTCTCTCTCTCTCAAATGATATACAATTAATAAAGTAAACTTACTTTACTTGACACCCCTAGGTTTGAATGGAAAACTCAAAATGGTAGGTTAAGCCACACCTCTAGGATTTCTACAGGGTCTCTAAAAGCAAGTGGAATTGGGACACTAAAAGGAAGTGGAATTAGGACACTAAAAGGAAGTAGAATTTTAATAACATCCAATGAGGTTCTGATCTTCCACTGTTAGCAAATCAAAAAATTCTCTTAGGCATTGTACATGACAAGACAGGAAGTGTAAGGAAGTTCCTGTATTACACCCAATTATGTGCTGTTTGTAAAACATGTGACAATCTAAACCAATTAGAAAATTCTTCAGACTCTCACATCCCCCTCCCCACTCCATAGAAAGTAACAAGACAATCCAGTTTCTGTTTGCTAGACAGGAAGTGGACATAAAGAAGAAACTTACTGCTGGCAGAGAATGCAGGGAGTTGTAGTTTTCATACATATGCATATTCAAACCCTTGGGTAGGAATTGCTAAAGTATGGGCTTTTAATGTCAGTAAAATGGCTTTATTCTAGAATGTATGAAAAATAAAATTTCCCTCATTCTGTGCTGGCAGGGAATGTTGGGAGTTGTACTTTTTAAACGTGAAAAGTTCAACACCTATGTTCTATATCATTACACTTTATTGCATCTTGATACATTCATTAGCCAATTGACAAAGTAGAAACTTGCTGCCAACAGAGAATGTTCGGAGATGTAGTTTTCAAACATGTGCATATTCAAATCCTTGGGTAGAAATCGCAAAAGCATGGGCTTTTAATGTCTGTAAGTCAGTAAAAGGGATTTATTCCACAATGTATGAAAACAATTTTCCCAGCATTCTGTGCAGCAAGTGAATGCTGGGAGTTGTAGTTTTCAAACATGTGCATATTCAAACTCTTCGGTAGAAATCGCTAAAGCATGGGCTATTAAGTCGGTAAAAGGGCTGTATTCCAGGATTTATGAAAAATAAATTTTCCAGCATTCTGTGCAGCCAGGGAATGCTGGGAGTTGTCGTTTTAAACATGTGAAAAGCTGGCAAGTCAAATAGAAATCAGAGAGTATGTGTGTGTTTGATCACATTATGTAGTGGGATTGCCTGGGGACTTTCAGACTTATCCCATTTGAGCTGGGAGGGGAAAGGGAGAGCAAGTTCAGAATGGATCCTGATACCTACCGGCTAAACGGATGTAAGTAGCCTCTCTCTGGCCCTACAGCTTAACAGCTATATGCATAAGGGAGAGGCAGACAGATCCCGAATTACTTGCATGTTTGTGTTGGTATCACTGAAAGCATGACCCCAAGCTTTCAATAAAAATAATTACCTAGCAAAACATACACACATCATTTCCACTGTGCACCAGCGGGCACACTTTTGCTAGTGAATATATATATATATATATATATATATATATATATATATATATATATATTTATATACATACAATACTTTTCTATATTTGTATATATATATATATATATATATATATATATTATTTAGTATAGTATTTGAGGTTGAATAAAGACATACATCCATCCAGTCCAACCCATCTAGCAATATCCTCATTTCCTGCCTAACTGTTGATCCAGAGGAAGGCAAAAAAAACCCACCAAATTTATGAAGGGGGAAAAAAATCCTTCCTGACTCCAAGTGGCAATCGGAAATTTCCCTGGATCAACTCTACTTTATGTATCAAAACCAGTAACTTGCAACATTCCTTGTTTGCAGAAACTAATGAACCTGCCATAACAACGTCCACTGGAAGACAGTTCCATAGCTTTAAGGAATGTCAGATGCATATAAAATATCTTTTGAGGTTTGGCACAAGTTCATTGCTCTGTACGGTTCAATAGTGCAAAATGAACTCAACGATATCAATCATCATTAAACTGATTTTATTAATACTTTCACATTGTGGTTTTGAATTTTCAATGTTTTTTTGATTTGGGTCATTGCTTCAACTGATAGCTAACTAATGACATTTACACAGTAATCTAAATTGAAGGCATGCACTGCAGGGGACAATAAAAATGTCAGTGATATATTTTAAAGAAGAATTATTAAATCCATTGTACTTAAATGCTTACTTGAGTGTAGCTTGCAGTAATAGGGAGTATTTTATCTGGTTAAATAGTATAATATATTATAATATTATCTCTGTCATTTCCTCTCCCTGTGGGCACCTTAGGGAGATGGAAAAATGGTTTGTCGCTGGCTTTAAATATGTAGACAGTTGGGGGTGGGGCATATCATGCAGCTGACACTCTGTCCCAGCAGTGGGCATGGTCATGCAGCTGATGTTCTGTCCCAGCAGATCACAGTACAAGCAAGAAAAGACAGATTTGTAAAGACTGCAGCTAGAAGCATGATCCTTTAAAGGGTACGTTCAACAAAAAAAAGAAATCCCTGATGCCTCCGACGCACTGGAGACTGCCAGTGAAGTTGGTGCTGGAGCGGGTACGCGGGTAAGTGTCTCCTCCTCTCCTGTAAGATTTACTGAAGAACGGGAGGTAAGATATAGTGCATTAACCTCCTGTTCTTCAGTAAATCAGTTAGAAACAAACTTACATTTCTGCTGGACATACCCTTTAAAAGGTAGGAGTGTGTTTTTTTTATTAAAAGCAACTTGTATGGAGACCATTGTTTCCCTTTAAATGCAACAATACTGATCACACAATTCCATGCAATGCAAGTGATGCAATAAGTTTAAAGTGGAGTTTTGTACAACTGTAGTTTCACAAAACTTAAAGTGTATGTGTACTGAAAAAATGACTTTGCATCATCTTAATCTATAAATAAATACATGTAAGTAATACTTAGGGCACGGCCATACTGCAAAGCAAACGCAATCGTACACGGAATCGCATGCAATTTCGTGTGCGGTTTTGTTGTGTTTGCGCATGCGTTTTTTCATTAAGTATTGAAAAACGCATGCGGTTGTGATTTAAAATGCGGAACTCAAATCGCAACGCACCCGAAAACGCGCATTTTCGGTGCGTTGCCGCGTTTTCAATGATCTGAAAAAAATGCAAACGCATGCGCTAACGCACAAAAAACGCAGAGGTGTAGCCTAACCCTTACTCTGACTATTTTCCCACATACCAACTGTCAAAACTATACTTCCACTAATGGGCAATTTAAAAAAACGAATTTTCCAGTGTTCATTCCCTTTAACGGCAAATATATTTTCTGCTAATAAGCACAATTTCCCTCCTACGATGAAGTACAAGTCACAAATCAATTGCTGCACCGTGGGAGGGTAAAAGGCAAGATTATCGTGCATCTGTTCCTGCATCTCCCGTTAACATTTTCTTTAATGGGTACTGTAAATAAAAAAGTGCATTTATAATCATAACATCCACTATCCTAAAGCCTACTAACTATAAAAATTCAAATATAAAAAAACCCCCAAACAAATCAAAGAAAATAAATTAATAACTATATAGTAGGGAATAGTAACTGTCACCTTAATAGCAGTTGATTGGACAGTAAATATAAATGAATACGTGACATAAAACAAACACTCACTGCTGTAGCTTCTTATTTATATTTTTCTGTTTTGTTAATATTTATAAATATCTCTATATTCATAACTGGCATCTAAACACAATTCCAACATTATTACATTCAGTGTGATGTTTAAAATTCTTTGAATAATAGTTAACATATTGACATACCTTATAACTGGTTCCTGTAAGTGGCGTCTAATCAGTTTTATAACAATTCACTACTGAACACCAAATTGTCTTTAAACAGGGATGAAAGGAACCATACATCTTGTATGCCAATTATACTCACCTACGAGATAATTACCAATGTTTCCCTTGCTATATCTAATTAACTGAAGTGGTATAATATTCCCAGAATCATATTTCATTAATTTGCTAATGTAATAAAAATATTTTGGTCTAGTAATTTCAAATAACCGGTGACATGTAAAAACAAATGTACACTTTGAATTCTATTGTATTAGCAGGGTTGGTTTTACCAAAGAGTCAAAATGGACAACGTCACAGGACCCCAAACCATTGGCTTAAAACGTTTGGAGGTTTTTAGGGGCCCCTAACACCATACCCCCCCCCCACACACACACACACACATACGCACACACACACTGAATTTAAAGGAATTGTACACTGAAAAAATTACTTTTTCTCATTTAAATCTATTAACGAATGCACGCAAGCAGCACTTACTGTAATGTTTTTGTGTTGCTGCATGGCTTCAATCCCCCAGTCCCCTGTCAGACTATCTGGCTCTCTGGGAAGCTCAATAATCCCTATGAGCCAGCATTGAGAGCGGGAATTTCCCACCATGCATTTCACGTACAAACTGTCCCTATTCCAGCTACAGAAAGACTAAACATATATACATAACAGAAGAGTTTAGGATACTAAGGCACTTGGTTGAAAGCTGAAACTTAAAGAGCATCTCCACCTTACATAGTAACATAGTAATTAAGGTTGAATAAAGACATACGTCCATCAAGTCCAACCTATTATCCCTCTTTTTTTTTTTTTTAACTCTACCTAACAGTTGATCCAGAGGAAGGCAAAAAAATCCAGCTAAAAAGGGGGGGGGGGGAATTCCTTCCTGACTCCAAATGGCAATCTGAAAGTATCCCTGGATCAACCAGATGTATATGCATTAATACCAGTTTTAGTTTTATAAACTTATCCAGGCCTTTTTTTAAACTTATCCAGGCCTTTTTTAAAGTTATTCAATGAACTTGCCATTACCACCTCTGCTGGAAGACAGTTCCACAGTTTCACCGTTCTCACTGTAAAGAAACCTTTCCTAACCTTAAGATGAAACTTCTTTTCTTCCAACTTTAAAGGATGTCCACGAGTCCTCTGAAACAGTCCTAACTTTTCTAATCTGCCTGCATATTCAAGTATACTCCATTCCCTTTATTAATTTAGTTGCCCTTCTCTGAACTGCCTCAATTTCCAAGATGTCCCTTTTGTATATAGGATTCCAAAACTGCACTGCATATTCCAAATGAGGCCTTACCAGTGCCTTGTAAAGAGGGAGAATAATATTTTTCACTCTTGAATCTATTCCCCTCTTTATAGAAGATAATATCTTGCTAGCTCTAGCCGTTGAAGGTTAAATATAACCTTCTTCTATATTGCAGCTCACCCCTGCCCAACCACCAGATTAGATTTCTAAAAAAAGAATCAGAATCATACTTACAGCCCCTAGATCCCGCAGCTGTCTTCTCTGTCCAGAACTTGCAAATAGGGGTCGGGCCGGCAGCCATGTCTGTGATTGGCTGTGATTGGCACAGACGCGGGAACAAAGGGCTGTAAGTATGTTTCTGTTACTTCTTTCAGAAATCTTACCCGGCGGTTGGGGCTGGGCAGGGGTGAGCTGCAATATAGAAAAAGTTTATATTGCAAAGTGGAGGACAAGGAGGAGGCAGAAACCTTTCCCACGGAAGACAGCTCCTACTCTTCAGTTTCCTGGACTTTGGGCAAGCTCTGCAGGAGAACCATAAGTAACAGAGATGTAAGGTAAGGATTGTTTTAAACTACATGGCGGGGCCAGTAGTGGGTTAAATTTTAGTTTTGGGGGTGGTTAAATTTTAGTTTTGGGGGTGGACATGCTCTTTAAGATGTTTCAGACTGGATATCTAAAGAAATAGTAGATAAATATACAAAAAAATTATACAGTAAGTTAGATACATTATACAGGGTTATTCAATAAAAGTTCTTATCATTTAAAATGGTGCTAATTTTGCCCCAACCAATCAGATGTTAGCTTTCAAATGTTAAATATGTTCTGATTGGTTGGGGCAAAATTAATACCATAAGAACTTTTATTGAATCTCCCTGATAGTTTCCAATAAAGGACAGTATAAAAAAAAAATCCCAGTGTGCATATCATTTAGTATTTTATTATTTTCAGTAAGGTAAACAATTTGAGATTGACCCTTGGCAGTTCTTATTGATTTAGACAGTGCCAACCTGTTTTGTGGTGTTTTACTATTATATTGATACATACCAGTATGTCTTTATGTGGGGGAACCCACACAAGCACAGGGAGAACAGGCATGTATGCCTTGCAAGGCAGAACACCCATGCATTGTAAGATACTGATCCATTAAAGGACAACAATTCCGATTCCATTCACCCCTTTCCCTTTAAAAGCACCCAAGGTGAGGACAAAAACCACTAGGTCCTCACCCCTGCACTTTCTAAGTCCAGTACTTATCTATAAAAGTTCCGATCTCTGGTGCGATGCTCTTCACCTCTCTCCCCTTGCCCGGGGCTTTATCAATAGGAAGACATTCTTCTTCAATAGCTTTTCTTCCTATTGGTTGGCTTGCAGGCCTGAAGGAGGAAGCAGGGAACATTGTGTCAGCGATTGGTAAATACCAAACTTAAGTTAAACCCAGGGTTTTAGGTCCTCACCTTAGGTAATTTTGAAGGGCCAAGCAAAAGGATCACGACTGAGGTGAGTATAGTTGTTCATTAAGTTGCATGTAAGAAATGGATTCTGTAACTAAGAAGGCTTTCATGTCTTCAAACAGCCCTGTTAGCATGTACACCCATTCCCCCTGACCCCAGTATTTACTGTCTATATGCACAGGGTATTTTATATACTGATTTCTCCACACTAATATCAAATCCCCTCATAACAAAAACAAACAGAACATACGCTGTCAATACTCTCTGTTCCTTTATATTGGATCTTTATTTTGGTGGCAAATTCAAACTCTAACATTCCTATCTTCTTTTTAGTTTTGATTCAATGTTCTTCTGCCTCTTTTAAGTTCCCATTTTATCCTGGCTTACTGCCCATTTTAGCTTGTGGTTCTCCCTGGCTTGTGGAGTAATTTCTTGTTTGGTTCTTGATTTCTGCCTTTCCCTCTGTTTATCATTGTTTTCCGCCTGTCCTGACCTCTGCCTGCCTCTTGACTTTGATTATTCTTTATCCCCTGTAACTCACTCTGCTGATTTGACCCTTGGCTCTGTCCCTGGTACCTCCCTCCATGTTTTGATTCTTGGCTCTATTCCTAACTTCATCTTGCATATCCCTCTGTACCACACTTTTGACTTGCTCTCCAGCTTACCAGCTGGTTAGTGCTCTGTCTGCTAGTTTTCACTTCGGCCTTTTCAAATATTCTGACCTTAGCGCCAATACATTACACTCTTAAGTCCTGGAGGCAACTGTGCCTGGTGAGATGTGTCAAGCCTTTGGCAAATGGGGGCTTGACTATAGGTAAAAATAATGGTGAGGTTTGGGTATTTGTGCTGAAGGGATACTCAGGGATTCTGGATACACAGTTTAATATAATTTAGCTTGGTAAAAAGGGGGTGGACCAAAACCCCTTACAGGTCTCCAGTAGGAAACACCCACCTACAGGAAACCAAACATATAACAGGATTACCAGCGACTAGTGTCATTCAACAATACCAGATAAAGGAACCCAGACAAAACACCAAAATATCTTACATACAAAAACATACTGCTGATACTTTTTATACCTGTCTAGCCTGATGCTTGTATCAAGCAGTGAAGGATGAAATGTGTTCGCAACACTACCCAAAACTCTTGGGTGAGTTGAAAGGGTACCTAAGGTTTGTATGGTTAGCGTCTTTCAAGTAATAAATGAGTGGTAAGATATGTGTTTTATTTATTAGTTTATTTTTGGTTGTTCTTCTGGGCTTTATTATTTAATATTATTGAATGAGACTTTATCTAGCCAGTAATCAAGGGTATCTCCACCCTAGAGACTAAGATTTTCTGTAGTGTAGGGTACCCCAGCCCACACTGTGTTAAGTGTAATTAAGTGTACGGTAATTCAAAGAGCCAGGGAGCATGGTCCGGTAAGTCTTTCTGGGGATTTTTCTACAAATCTAACACACCGGTGGGGGGTGGGCTGGGGTATCCTACTCACAGAAAATTGATTTAATGGTAGTGAAAGCGGTAGCATTACAATAATCCAGAGGGTGGGAGGAAGGGAGGGGGGAGGGATCCCCTGTGCATGCCAGTGTCCTCAGGGAGGACAAGGAAGAACAGGGATTGGATAACACACAGACAGCTCCTACTCTTCAATTTTCCTAACTGTGAACTGGCACTGCAGGAGAACTATTTGGATGTAGATGTAAGGAAAGGATTTTTTAATACTATACAGTGGGGTCAGTAGTCTAATAAGACTTTGAAAGCTGGTGTTGCATTTTTTTTCCCAGCAAGCATAAATGTCACAAAGAACAGCCTACCAAAAACAGTAAAATGGCCAGCTGCATTCTGTCCCTAGCAAAGTATAAAGTTTTTTAATGTATAAACGTAAATGTATCTGGTGGGTTAGTGAATAAATACTCTGCTTATAGAAAGACAGAGTACACAAGGTTACAGGTTCAAATACCCAACCGTTTATATTTTACAGAACTTTAATTTTCTAACTGCAAAGATAACTTTTTTTGTATGAAAAGCAACATGAATGGTGAATTATGATGGCAAACACACCACACTAAAATCCCTGTTCTGTGTCTTCAGCTTCTAGGCAGCAGGACAGACTGCAGCTTCCTTGTTTTTTTTTTTTTTTTGCTGTGCACTAGAGAACATGTTTATTGTGCTGCATACACTTCCACCAAAACAAGATACACTTCCACCAAAACAAGGAGCTGGTACCCAAAGGTAAATTTCATAAAACATCCACTAGCTAAAGCAAACGGTGAAAGTAGACACAGCATGTTGCAACTTTTTGAATGTGCTCCATCTATTGGGATAATGCTATTTGGTGACTTAATCTCCAATTTTAAGATACTATTCTGGTAAGGTGCATTAACATACATTTTAGAAGTGTATAAAAAAAATTTTTATCTGTTACTTGCAAAAGATAAACAGGACGCTGTAGTAAAAGTTTTTCAGGGAGATTCAATAAAAGTTATTATCGTTTAAAATGGTGCTAATTTTGCCCCAACTAATAAGATCTTATTGAACATTTCAAAAGCTTTTAAAGATTTTTAACTATAAGAATTTTTTTTTTGAATCTCCCTGAAAGTTTCTAAATGCACCTACTGTATTTTAATGATTAACTGTAATAGGCTAGTGTAGTGTACTCCTGTTCTACACATTAACATAGTAATTGAGGTTGAATAAAGACATGCGTCCATCAAGTCCAACCTTTTCACCCTTCTTTTTAACCCTATCTAACAGTTGATCTAGAGGAAGCGGGAAAAAACAGATAAAAAAGGGGAAAAGTAAGGGGGGGAAAGTATCTCTGGATCAACCAGAACTGCAGTATATGTATTAATACCAGTAATTCTCAATATTTTTTAGTTTTAGAAACTTATCTAGCCCACTTTTAAAGCTATTCAATGAACTTTCCATTACCACATCTGCTGGAAGACAGTTCCACAGTTTCACCATTCCCACTGTGAAGAAACCTTTCCTAACCTGAAGATGAAACTTCTTTTCTTCCAACCTTAAAGGATGTCCACGTGTCCTCTGATATGACCTATTAGTAAACAATGCACCAGAGAGTTCACTGTATGGCCCATTAATATATATGTATAAAGTGATCGTATCCCCACGCAAACATCGCTTCTCTAATGGAAAGAGCCTTCATAGTCAAGCCTATCCATTCCCTTTATTATTCTAGTTGCCCTTCTCTGAACTGCTTCCATTATGATTTTAAAAAGGAATAATCCATGAGGTTACAGACTTTTTAATTTTCCTTCTGAAAAGTACTTTTCTTTTTGTATGAAAAGCATAGGAATGGCAGCTCTCAGAAAAGCTATACCTATTAAAAGGTTTTTACAGCATTCCTCAAGCTAAATGCAAAATCAGACACTGGGAATTACCTAGAAGTCTTCATTCCTTATTTGCATATTCTGAAGGGGAGCTGTTATGCCTTATACTCTCCCTATTTTATTTAATGTATTAGTGACATCTGTCTATAGGCACTTCACATTGCAAACCCAGAGGCCTGCATTACACTGATGATGACTCAATAAAGCCGAAACCGCTCTGTAGTTGGCACTCTGGTTTTGTATTCAGCTTATGGAATACTGTAAAAACCTGTATATCATTCCTGAGAGCTGCCATGGAAACATGGAAATTACCCAAAAGTCTCCATTCCTTTAAAACCATAGTGGTATATGATTCTTGAACTTAATGCTAGATTTTTGTTAAAGTTAACAACGGAGCTCACCTTGGTGAAAACGAATGTTAACAATTTTTGCCTTTTAAAATTGCTGTGAAAATTTTTTTTTTTTTTAGCAAAATCTGGTATTTAAAAAAAAAAGGTGAAAACAGTGCTCCTTTAAAAAAGTGGCCTGTTTATCAGGCACATATGCAATCTGAACACTGCAGGAAAAATTAGCATTTAAATTTAATGATAATTATATTTCAGTATGGCACTAACATATATATCACTCCTTTACCCAAGAAGACATAAAAAATAAAGTGTTGAAGAGAAAAAAAATCACATACGGTAACTGCCTTTCAATTTAGATTTCATGTCTCACTTTTAAAAAGATTGTCCTAGTCCGCTGTTCATGTATTTAAATTCACTTGTATCTAGGATATCCAACATTTATGTCTATTTAGCCATGTTATATAAAGCTGAATTATTCATCAAAAATGTTGATTGGTGTCCAGTTTTTAAGAGATTACATATAAATGAAATCACATTATGAAAGATGAATAAAATACAACTTCAGGGATGAATAGTGGTTAGTTTATTGCTTGCTGAAAAAAATCTAGAACATGCTTTGTATGATAGGCTAGCAATGAATTTGTAGTTGGGCAGCCTATTTATTTTATATAGTTGGAAAGACACCCTTAAACGACTGTAAGAGTTGTAAAGATTTTGACAATTGGCCCAACAGTCTTTATCTATTATTTTCTTATAGCAGGAGCCAGTAAACTGGGTAATGGAAGTGGGGCAGAGAGGGTGATGAAGGTAGTTTTGGAAAGGTTACCATGGGAGGTAGGGGTCAGAACAGAAAGGATCGCTTCTTACCAGCTAGTCCATCTGAATAGAGATGCAATGTGGGTTCAAATAGAACCTAGTTTCGAATCGAATCTGAGGGTTTCGAAGTCCAGACAAAACTTTCAGAACTCCCGAATTTCACAGAACTCGGATTTTTTCGAATTTTTGATTTTTATCGAAAATCGAAAGTAGATAATTATCAAAAATCGGAAGTAGACAATTATCAAAAATCGAAAGTAGACGATTTTCGAAAATCCAAATTGACTGCCATCACAGAAAAAGGCGATGAGTTCCTGAATTTGCTGCAGGATAATTTTCCCTCACAGCTGGTTGAGGTTCCTAGAATAGGAGCTCTGTTGGATCTGGTAATATCCAACATCGTGGAGCGCATTATAGACATAAAGGTAACTGGAGGCTTAGGGAATAGTGACCAAGAAATAGTGGCGTTTGGACTTTGTTATCGAAAGGAAAAGTGCGCTGGGTTAACAAAGACTTAATTTCAGGAAGGCAAATTTTCCCAGGTTAAAAGCAGCTTTTCAGAATGTCAACTGGGATAATGTATTATCAGGTAGTGGACTGTGTTCTAGGGGATTTTAAGCCAGTTAAAAAAATAAATCCGTGCCCATGTGGCTGAATTCTGATGTAAAGAGGCAAATGGAAAGGAAGAAAAAGGCATTTAAAACCTTTAAGGCAGAGGGAACGGAATGGGCCTTTAGGGATTATAAAAACTGTAACAAGGAGTGTAAGAAAGCAATCAAACTAGCTAAAATTAATAATGAAGTTAGGATAGCCGAACAAAGCATCAATAAGCCTAAAATTCTTTTTAAGTATATTAATAGTAAGAAGATGAGGAATGAGAATGTGGCACCATTAATTAATGGGGATAAGTTAGTTACGGAGGATGGCAATAAAGCAAATGTCTTGAATACTTTTTTCCCCTCTGTATACACTATAGAAAATACAAGTACAGATATCATAGAGTATAGTAGCAATAATGGTATAAAAGATTTAGGTGCACCAATTTGGTTAACCGAGGATATGGTACAGAAAGAACTAAATAAGGTTATTATTAATAAATCTCCTGGACCGGATAAAATACATCCTCGGGTACTTAGGGAGCTAAGTTCAGTTATATCTAGGCCATTGTTTCTTATTTTTGCAGATTCCCTTATGTCTGGAGGTGTGCCTCTGGATTGGAAAAAGGCTGATGGTATTCCAATATTCAAAAAGGGTAGTCGTTCACTGCCGGGAAATTACAGGCCTGTAAGTTTAACTTCAGTGGTGGGGAAGATACTGGAAAGTTTAATAAGGGAACATGTTCTAGAGTATCTTTCAAGGACTGACATTATAAGTAGTAACCAGCATGGTTACTAGATGGACATATGTCTTTATTCAACCTCAAATACTTATTTCGAACTTTTCAAAAATTCCGAAAACAGATTGAGGACACCTCAGAAGTGTAATGATTCCCTTAGGGCACCAAGGGGACCACCATCTCTTATACAAGGGAGGGAAAATTAAGGGCCAGGAAGGCTAGGCAGGTGATAGCATTGCCTACCTGGTGCTGGGGTTCGACATGCGATGGATCACAGAGCAGCAGCAGACAGGGGCACTTCTAGGGTTTTTGCTGCCTGAGCCAAACTATATTGCTACCTTTTTGTGCGCCGCCACCATATTAGAATGGGTGTGGCTTTGTGGATAGGCATGGCTAAAGTTTTATGATTTTTATCCTCCTATCACATATGTATTTAAACAGCTTGTGTTGCCCCTACTATATTGCTTCTTTCAGGTTTTTGTTGCTAAAATCAGATTAACTTATTTTATAGCCTGTGCTTTACGTGTTGGTTCAACTGTTACTATACATTAAAAATGCCATACTTTCTGTAGTATAAAATATTTTAGCCAAAAGATTTGTAAGCCTGTCACCATGTCAATGTAGACTCTTTCAGCAGGGCCCTAACTAACCTAACCAGTCTAACCTAACCATATGTTAGGTTACTAGGGAAAATTCTTTTTTTTTATTGCTTGACTGGTCAAGGAACATTTTTTTTCTCTACAACTGCCTGTGTGCCGACTTTCTTCTTTGGTGCCGGGGTGCTGCCTGAGACAAATGCCTCCCTCTGCCTGAGACAAATGCCTAATGGTAGATGTGGCCCTGAGAGGAGTATAACTGCTGGCTAGGAATTGGGTTCTGTTAGTAACTTTAGAAACATCTTTGGAAGAGGTAAATATTACAAAAACTAGGTTTCTAGAAAAGTATTTTCTATTGTTGCTGGGGAGCTCCTTTCCCTCTGCCTTTAAATAGACTGGCTGCTTGACCAAAGGTCTGCATCCTATCTGTACAATCTTTGCTATATAATTGTTCCCAAAAGAAGTATCTTTGTGTTTGTACTTAAGTTTATCACAGTTGTACAGCTTCTTATCACTGGATAATGGTGGGTGTGAGGCTGTTTGACTGACAGTTTAGGAAGGAACATCATGTACCTCAGGCTTTGGCCACACTAGGATGCACGGAAGAACGCACAATCACAGTGGTGTGAGATTGTGTGCGTGTGTGTTGTGCTTGTGAAATTAAACCCTATGGAAGCACATTTAATATGCAAAATAATGGTAATCGCATGCGGTCCGAAAATGGCTTGGAGTGCAGCGCATGTAGTAGGGCCATTTCCATAGGTGCATAGGTCTGCGCAATTGTAAGCGCGATCGGATCTCAAAACACAAATATATCTGTTAGCTTGGATTAAAGGGCATATATACTGAAAAATAGGTTATGTTAAATTGACCATAACTGGAAACTATAATTCTTCCCAACCACCTCTGTATCATTTTTTTGTTGATCTGCCCCCTATTTCTTTAGATATCCTCGCATTTTAAAAGAGCTTAGTTCAGTTCTATCTAGACCACTGTTTCTCATCTTTTCAGATTCGCCTTGGTCTGGGGATGTGCCACTGGATTGGAAAAAAGCCAATTTAATACCAATATTCAAAAAAGGTAGTCGTTCACAGCCTGGTAACTATAGACTTGTAAGCCTAACATCAGTGGTAGGGAAGGTACTGGAAACTTTGTTACGGGATCATATCCTTGACTTTGTCTCCAGAGCTGATCTTATTAGTAGTAGTCAGCATGGATTTATGAGAAATAGATCATGTCAGACAAATCTAATTGGTTTTTATGAAGAAGCTAGTAACAAGTTAGATTCAGGCACAGCAGTAGATGTGGTATACTTGGATTTTGCAAAAGCTTTTGATACTGTGCCACATAGGCGACTAATGTATAAACTGAGGACTGTTGGCCTTGAAGAAAACATTTGTTCATGGATGGAGAACTGGTTATTGGATCGCCAACAGTGGTGGTTGGTAAATGGAGCGGTGGTAAATGGAGCTACATCTATGTGGGCTAAAGTTCTAAGTGGAGTGCCTCAGGGTTCTGTACTGAGGCCGCTTCTATTTAATCTTTTTATAAATTACTTAGAAGGGGGCATTGAGAGCAAGGTCTCAGTGTTTGCTGATGACACTAAACTATGCAGAGCTTTGGAAATGTCAAATGATGTGCAAGTGCTGCAAGCAGAGATAGATTATCAAAATGGGCAGCAGAATGGCAGATGAGATTCAATGTTGATAAATGTAAGGTGATGCATTTAGGATTTAATAATTCCTGTGCCACCTACACCATAAATAACTCTGTGTTAAGTGCATCTGTAATGGGAAAAAATTTGGGGGTTCTGGTAGATAACAGACTTAGCTATAGCAAACAATGCCAGGCAGCAACGGCTAGAGCTAGAAAGAAATTGTCTTGTATAAAGAGGGGAATAGATTCAAGAGAGAAAAATATTATTCTCCCTCTTTACAAGGCACTGGTAAGGCCTCATTTGGAATATGTGGTGCAGTTTTGGAATCCCATATACAAAAGTGACATCTTCCAGCAGATGTGGTAATGGCAAGTTCATTGAATAGCGTTAAAAAAGGCCTGGATGAGTTTCTAAAACTAAAAAATATTTAGAGAGAATTACTGGTATTAATACATATAGATCTGGTTGATCCAGGGATACTTTCCGATTGCCGTTTGGAGTCAGGAAGGAATTTTCCCCCCCTTTTTAGCTGTTTTTTTTTGCCTTCCTCTGGATCAACTGTTAGGTAGGATTTAAAAAAAAAAAAAAAGAGGGTGAATAGGTTGGACTTGATGGACGTATGTCTTTATTCAACCTTTAATTACTATATTACTACTATATTTCATAGAGAGAGAATCAGTTTCACACCGCACACAAGCTTTAATTTTCAGCTTCTTTATTTTACATTAGCACATGTAAAAACGTACAACGTTTCGGGGTTGGCACACTCCTTCCTCAGGTACAAAAATGGCTATCACATGTGACCTAATCCCTTATTGTTATATACCCTCCCCAACAGGATCTGACATCAATAGTCCAACCTATTAACCCCGTGCAACATCACACTTAACCCTAAATACCCATCTAAGTGCATACAAATAGAAACTGACCTTTTTATAGGAAGATGGCCATGGACCCTTATAACTCTAATTCTTATAAATAATGATACAAATCGTAGTCTCTATTAAGCCCTGAAGGATGTAAACTCCGTAACTGGTGTACCCACCAGACTTCTCTCTTTTTCAGTTTTAACACTCGAGTGTTAAAACTGAAAAAGAGAGAAGTCTGGTGGGTATCTTAGCCCCATTATTTCAAGGACAACAATACCCTCCGATACATCCCCTCCTTTTGAAACTACCCAGGGTTAGAACCTAAACCACTAGGTCTGCACCCTAAGTTTAGCTTCTAACTCCTGTACTAACCTGTTAAAGTTGTGATTGCGGGTGCTGAATTCCTTGTCTCCCCCTTTGCCCACGGCAATATCAATAGGAGCACTCGCTTCTTCAATAGACTGTCTTCCTATTGGTCAGCTGATTGTTTATGGCATTTATGGGGATTTTGTATGGTTCAGACCCCAATTATTTTAGAAATGACTCAAATATTATTAGTGTTGTGTATTACTTACCTATCTCTCATTAAAGAAATGTTCAATTTTCAGTTTATGTTTTCCATATTTAGATGATTCAAATTTTGTATCATTTGTCTTAATTATCCACATGGTACCGAAGATACAACATGTCATGGTTTTAGAAATCTTCTAGAAGGTGCTGCTTCTTCATTCCTTAACCATAAGTTAATATACCATACTTTATACCATAGGTAAGTCTTCAGTACTAAACTTCAAATCTAGTTGATCTAACTGAATACTACAGAAGAAGTGTCATGCAGTTTTGTTTAGCAAGCTTTTGTGTTTGTTGAAATCATAGGAAAACCTTAAAAAAATAGTGTTTGTAACTATGGCATAATATAGACACTGTAATATGGAGGAAAAGAAGGTAAACCAATATTGCAGAAATGAAGGGTTTAGTATAGTATGAAGGTTTCTTTACTGTTACTTTATGTTAAAAGACCAGAGAAATCATATTAAAATATTTTTATTTTAAGAGTAATTTCTTGCTTTCACACTAGTTGTACTGAAAACCACATTATTTCATCCTTTTGTTTTTCTTTTTTCTTTGGATCTGGCTTGTCTGGCATGTCCAACTATAGTCTGGTGTAATACTGAGAACACAGTGAAAATGGCCTAGGAAGAAAAGATAAGTAAATGAGCCAACGCTTCTGATTCTGTATTATTTTGAGGCTTTAGTTGCCCTTTAAATGGACAGCAGAATTCCCATATCGAAATCTAGTATGACTATTACTGTATGGGACTACTGTATGGTAAATTTGCTGTCCATTTAAAGTGCAACTAAAGCCTCAAAACAATACAGAATCAGAAGGCAATCTTTAACAATAGATACCATCCTTCTGGTTCTGTATTGTTCTGAGGCATTTGTTGCCCTTTAAATGGAGAGTAAACCCCACGCAGTAACCCCCAATTCCTTGCCACTCAAGATTTTTGGAAACTACAACTCCCAGCATGCTTTAGTTGCTGCGAGTTGAAGTTTCCAAACATCTGCAGTGGCAAGCACTGCACCCCCCCAGAGCCACCCCAATTCACTACAGGAGAGGACTTGCCTGTGTGTACTGGTACTCAGTAATCCAGCTGCCGGTCAATCAGCAATGCAGCAATCTCTGGCTCCGCATTTACTGTTCTGGTGCCTGACGTCACTACTTGGTGCCGTGAAGGGAGACCCGGCGCTGAGTAGTGATGTCAGCTGCCAGAACAGTATAAATTGAAGTTCGATTTTTAGGCTCTTTTCAAACTTGGTAATTAAATGAAAAATCACCTTTAGTCTCAAACAGGTGTTTGGAAAACATTTTTACTCCGTATTCGTATTTTTGGTATATCTGTGAAGGTGCATAGATGTATGTATCACGCATATTAACCTTCTTAATAGATAGGTAGATACCATTCACTGCAGGAGTTGTCCAGGTAATTAACAAATCAGTATAGGAAATGGTAACTTTTCAATGCCATTTGCATTGTTTTTGAAAGCCAACTCCTACTGTTTATAGTTTATTATATCTATGACTTGTTTTCATCATCTCCCCAACAGCCCTTGTAAATATTACATGCACTCCTTATGGTCAGTTGTTTTCTAAACCCTATCTGCTTTTATTGGCTGTTCCAGTCATTTGACTTATTTGTTCTGAAAAGTCAAGGCAAAATTCTCCATTAAGTCAGCTGTTATTGGAGCGACTCTGACAGGTAAAATGTTCTACTGTAGACACTAGAATAGTACAAGTATTCCTTTATACTGAAATGGAGCTAATGGCATTATATTCAGGACATCTGCGGATACATCTGGTGTTAAACTACCGCTATTTAAACTTTATGATGCAAGAGACTGCCAACTCTCCCACAAGCAGCATATAAATTATGTCAATTGCTCATACACTTTTTGTAACCCCGATTTCTTTTGAATTATGGATGATACACAGGGACAGGACTTGCTTTTAGTGTTCCCCTGTGCCCATCTGAGCATTGAGTGCAGTGAACAGTCATAATCTCAATGTGCTCAGTCAAGGGATGCATAATATAATGCAGACTATGACCGAATAACTTGTATCTGAGCCATTAAGGAGCTTGTGATTCAAAGACTGCGGGCTATTTTTGTTAAGCCTGACTGCTTCATTGGATGTTAAAATGACAGGTTCACACATATTTCAAGGCCAATATCTGCAATGATCTAATGTGAACCCTACGTCAGCATCAAATGAAAGAGTATATTTACTCCTATTTAGTTTAGTTAAATTACTGTTTGAGAATTTCTAAAAAGGCATATTTAAGTGAAATATTAAGAGTTCCTATTTCTGAAGCAAAAACGTCTATGAAACCTTGATATTTACCATAGAGCATATTAGGCAAAGGAATAAATGTTGTGATTTTTTGGAATTAGACATAACACTAATGTAATTGGTGAAAATATTTGTCTGCAGAATTTGCATCAACCAATCAGAAGGTTTTTTTCACTGATTAATAGCATGGGCTAAATGTGTTTCTTGTATTATTTTTGTTTCTAACGTCAGAAACAGTAAAAAAAAAACAGAAGAAATTAGACTAGAAAAAGCAGTGAAGTGCCAGTAGTAAAGCTTATCAACTATATTGAAAGCAAAGGATGCTGAGAAACATCACATAATTACATTTTTTTTAAAAATGTAAAATATGTAATTAAACTTGTCTATTCCTTTAAATGTACTGTTCCTTTAAATGTTCCACTAGCATGAAAAATGCAGCAATCACACGCCTCCCTACTGCACACTTCATTTATTCATTTAAATAGGATTCTTTTTAACTTTTCATTGCCTTGTCTTTATTTTAGCTTTTGCAGACTGCGTTTAGAACTTAATATTGTCACAAATATTTCTCTAAAATGCTTTACTAATTTAGTGAGAAAGACTTATACACACATTGATAGAATATGGGAAATAACTCTATTGTGGCATTGGGAACGTTTTCAATTCCTAATAAACATAAATAAATATTCATAGGTACAGTGATTATTCAAAGGGGCCCATAAGTATTCAACCGCAACATCAACAGTTTAGATATTCCTAACATATAATGACAATACTTAAAAACAGCACACAGCCTTTAGTTTAATTAATATTCTCCAAAATCCAAATTAAATAAATACTTTAACATAGATATACACTATAAATACATAATTTCCTTAAAACAAATCTGATAGAGGCCCCTATTTTAGAATCATATACTATGCACTATACTATACTATAAAAAAGCGACAATTACTTTTGCCACAATTTATCAAAATATCTTGCACATTGAACGTTAGAGTGAAATACAGGATAGAAAGTCTGAAAAGTATTTAAAAAGCAGCAAAAAAGTTATTTTACCACAAAAAAAATTTGGAAAAATAATTTAACATTAATATCCTGTTCTCGCTCCTGTACGCCTGTGGTCTATATGTAGTTAAACATCTTCCTACAGATCAATAAGTTGGCACCGAATGGAAGGCTGTAGCTTAGTTAAATAGCCATAGGAACAGGTAAGCTGAAGAAAAACAACATTAGATACACTATATGATTTTGCACATTGCATAAAAACACTGTAACTTTTACATGAAATGGGGCATTAATAAAATTATAACAGACAAAAAACACCACAATGTGTCTCCCAATTATTATAACAACTGTATGCTGACAATTAGCTACGCTTAAAGTTAGACATGATCTGTTACCATATCAATAAAATAGTAATCTTGCCTTAAAGAATTAAGCACTAACAGTAAGATGTAATAAAAGTTCTTATCATTAAAAATACCCCAACAAATCATCATGTTATTTACTATTTGAAAGCTAACATTTGATTGACTGGAGCAAAATTAGCACCATTTTTATCTATAAGAGCTTTTGTTACACCTCACTGTAGTTATAATGTCTATTCCAGGGAATGTTAGACTACGGTAATATAACAAAGGGTAAGTCACAAGGAAACTGGCTGCAGCTCTATCTACATTCAGCCATTATTGGCATTGGGACAGTGGGATTCCCTTTAAAATTAAATTATATTAAGTTTACATGCATGAACATAAAGTTTAAAAAATAATTCAAGGGAAGGTTAGACTAATATAACAAAAGATAAGGTTCTGGGTGCCTATTTCACACTTTCAAAAGTCACCAGTGTGTGTTACCTTTTTAACATCAGTATTTCCTAATCTGTTAATCATTTTGCCATTGTTGAAATGTTTTACCTCTATATAAAAAGTCTGGTGAAAACAAATCAGCAAAAATAGTGCTGTTTTTAAATATATCTCTAGAACAGGGATGTCCAAAACATCTGGAGGGTTACAGGTTTGACATCCCTGCTCTTGACGGTTATCAAAATATGAAAATGAATGATTCACGCTCTATTGATTTTCTTTTTGAATTTGTTGAAAACGGCGAGTAAAACTACTTTACTGCATGTTTCTTTCAGTTGAACAAACACTGTGTTAATGTTCCGTGCTTTGTATGTACTGTGATCTAATTGAGATTTAATGCATTCTGTTTTGTCCCTTCAGTGAACCTTTTTGTGATCTCCCTGCAGACTCTGCTCTGTATAGGTATAGCATAAACGTTTCTTTTTGATAAATCTCTATTTCCATGCACCGGCAGTTTGTTCTTTCAATACATATTGAAGAAAGCTGTTACAGTGCATTATAAAAATTAAGGCAACTTTTCAGTAATTTTAAATATTTATTAATGGGATCTAAGTCTATGACGATAGTTGGTTTTATAAGGCATGTGGGTAGCAAATAGAATTTGCAGGGGGTTGGCGCAATCTTAAAAGTGTGATTTTAGATATAGACTGTTATTTATTAAAGGAGGGGCATCATTAGTGATATATAATATATATATATTATAAAAATGATACACATACATATATATATATATATATAAAAAGACACACAGGGAGATTCAATAAAAGTTCTTATCATTTAAAATGGTGCTAATTTTGCCCCAAACAACCAAATGTTAAATAAGATCTGATTGCTTGGGGTAAAATTAGCACCATTTTAAATGATAAACTATTTAAACTTTTATTGATTCTCCCTGATTGTTTTCTGACACTTATGAGAATTTTTTTTAATATATTTAATATATTTTAATATATGGCAAAACTGCACTCAAAAAAGGACACATTTGTCCAAAACATGTATTGCTGCAGGTGATTTGGACCACTCCAACTGTTTGTATCACTCAAAAATGATTTCACCTACTGCCATTTCAATATCTGACAATTACATAAAAAGGTCAATGGTTTTCAAACTAAGACACACCTTTGCATGTATTTAAGAACTGTAATACACACCTACCTTTACACTCACCACACACTTCCATTTCCATGGCAACTAAATCATTAAAAATTTAGTTTTTTAGTCATAAATACAAAAACATATCCTCTAATACTACACAAGCAAAGGTACACACACCTACTGATGCATCCCAACACAAAACCCACTGTTAAGTTTCCATGGCAACCATACCTATATGGCCAATAGACCCCATAGAAAAAAAATCTGAGGGCTTATATGGGATGGTGTAAAAACACTCTGCCATACACTATAAATTTCTATAGGGGTCAACTGTGTGTTTACCAAGCACTTAGCAGGTACCACTTGATCTGTCAAAGAGGTAGGGTCCCAGTTCAGGGGTAAGCTAAAAAGGATGCAAATACATCCTCCAATACTATGTAACTAAGACATCACAAAAATATTCTGCATAATAGTTAATACTTTTAGAGGAGATTAAATATCAAAAAAGAAAGTTATCCGATGTCTCCGAAGAATAAACAACCATGTAGCACACTGCAGGCTGGCCTACAAATTGGTGCTCCATGGAGCTCTGCCCTTTAGTCTGCAGCCTCAGAAGCACTTATTACAATGAGGTACTTTGATTGTAAATGATAGTCTACTTGGTTAAAGTCAGTTTTAACAGTCAGATCTGCTTTGGAGACTTTGAACAAAGCAAATAATGGGGGATTGGCATATTTTACAATAATTCACTTATTTATCCATCAGTGCATTGTGTCTGAAGCATAAAACATTAATGTCCAATAAACCACTAAACAATGTTTGTCTGGAATATCAAATAGTTATTTTCAACATTGACACTGGGTATATGTATGAAGAATTCTCATACATTAAATAATCAAATAATCATTCAGAAATGTGTATAATAGAGTTACTTACTATGTAATTGGTCAGTGTTGAACTAAGCAGTGCGTGACTTGATCATTAAACTAATAATCAAAAAGTTACAGCAAAAGTTCAGTGGTCATACATCACATATTTAGTTTGTGTTATTTCCATAATTTACTTTCATACTCAGGAGGTTAAATTATGCTTTTTACATATTTCTGAATGCACAAAAGGGTATTTGACTAACTCAGCTTGATTCAACTCTAATCTCTGCTGTAACTGCGTTTTCTGATCTGTCTGTTCTGTCTGCTGCAGTTTGTTAAGTTTGACTGTATTTCCATCATTTCTGATGTGTAGAAAAGGTGTTTTAGAATTCTATTTTATATTAAAATATAATTTATGTCTGCGACATTCCTTTTCTCTTTTTAAAAATTTCTAGTTGCGAATAAGTCTTTGAATAGATATTTATTTGTAAAATTGCAGAGTAACCAAACCACCCCATCATAGTTCAATTAAAAATAAGAAACAAATTACTAATACAACTAGTCAGTTGAATTGAATACATTTGGAAGAATCTGAATATTATTTACACTTTTTATTTATGACTGCTGCACATTTTATGGTAATTTTATAAATAACTATTCTTATATACAGTGAAAAGTTTGAAAAATAAGAAGAAAACAGGTTTTTTTGTTATTAAACCATTTATTTTGTTTGCTAAATGTCACTGTAGTCCTACATTAATTCCTGGTAGTGGCTTTCTACTACCTGTTTTATCCTTTCTTCTTTCAAATAGATTACCTCATGCAGCTGTCAAAGCATTCATCCTTACTCCTTTATATATTCTCTCTTTATCAGGTTAAGATATGTGCCTCCACTCCTGGTTCAATTATTGCATAAAGGCTAGTCTGTGTTGCAGCCAGTGATTTAAAGGCGATTGAAAAGCATCTTGTATTGCACATTAATTTAAAAATAAAATAGATATATATAATGTAGACAAAAGTCTGAAGGATTTGTGTAGACTTTGTGGCAAAATATCAAGTCTAGTCAGTATTCCAGATAGCTCTGGCATTCGATTTTAAATACATAAAGAACTTTTCTTTGGACTGAGGGTTCCTTTTAAGAATGATAGCAAGTTTTAAATACGATTGTTTCTATAGGAAAGGGCACTATAAATCTAAGAACATATGCCATCAAATAAAAAATATAAATTTTTTGCTTGGTATGCTAAAAATCTTATTTTATTAGGGCCATCTTTTGACCATCATACATTTTTCAATGACAAGAACCCCAATAATATGGGATTTTAAAATTGTCAAATATTGCACATAGTGTTTCAAAAGTAACTATAGCATACACACTCTTTCTATTCTATTCTATCACCAAAGGAGTAATACAGGCATATATCAGATAGGTATTAATTCAATATGATCTAATATCTATGGGTATATTTCTAAAAGTTTGTTTTCGCAGTAATTATTGCCTCCACTTTCCCCAGAATTGAACTTAGCACAATTTATAAAGCTTCGATAACTGGCGGCAAAAACTGTTATACATCATCATGCATCATGATGATAACTGCACAATTGTATTTACACTATTTTACACTAAATTTGACTGGGGCTCTTATTTCCACATGTACAGAATTATCCCTTGAGGGTTTTAACTTCTGAAGTTCCCCCTGCTATGTTGCCTAATTACCTGTTATAGCCCTGGTCTGGGATTGGTAGAAGTTCTGGTGCTTTTTCTCTATTTCACTGGAATATTAAACCTAACACAATGAATATGGCAATATTACCATGGTGGGTAAAACTATTTGGTTTATATATATGACAGTTATAATACTATTTGCTATTGTATTGTGGAGTAGGTTGAACTGGATGGATGTATGTCTTATACTATTCTATACTATACTATATTGTGAAGTCCGGCATTAACGAAATTATAAAAATAGTGGTCCTTTAGAAATGTGTCACCTAGTACTAGTACCTTCTAAAATGTATGCAAATGTCCCTGCTTTGGTCCATTAACTTGGCAATTGGCAGAATGTTATACTGTGGTTAGTCTATAGCTGCCCATAGAGATTAATAGGAGTTTGTGATAATGCACAATTTTGGGCTAAACCACTGTTAAATACACACTACCTGTTATTATATTAAGTTTTACTGTCATTTTACAGGCTTTGCCATCATCAAATGTTTAAGATAATGCAGCAAACCCGGTGTTGAAATTTAAATAGTTAAAAAACAATCTCTGTTCCCCCACACATTCCTTTGCATTTCTTACAAAAAACAAAATTACTCTTTGAGCCACAACAGCATACACAGTGAAAAAAATTACATTTAGAAATTTTATTGTTTGCTAATTACATGGAAAAATAAAAACGGATTATTTTGCACTGTTCCTGCATGCTGGTTGGAAGATAAACTGCAGGGTAACAAGCAGCTTTCAAAGTCTTTTCGGGAACTTCCATATTGGTGTAGAGACATCTGTATAGAAAATGTGGGGTTAGGTGTATCTGTTGTATTCAGTTAGATCAACTGAACTTAGGTTTTGTTCCTGAAGACGTTTTGCTAGTCATCCGACTGGCTTACTCAATTCAGAATGACTTGTACAAGAATCTGTTGGCAATATAAGTACCCTTGAAAATCTCAAATAGCATATGACAGCCAGGTGTTAGGGACCTTCTGAATGCAAGGTGTGGATGCATTAAGGCTAAGGGGTGTTATTAAAACTGCCCAGGGTAAGATGTCAGTGGTGTTCAATAACACCCCTTAGCCTTATCTAGCTGAATACAACAGATATACCATGACATGGATGAATGAGAACCTTCACAAGTGGTTTTGTCAGGTGGTACTGTATAGGTGTTTTGGGATGAAAAGCTTTCATATTAGGTGAAAAATTAATTTAGTTTAAACTTCATCCTTTAAAGTGTATTCAATCAGGCTGTAAAAGAACTGTTCCTTATTTGACTGAGATCCCACAATGCAGCAACTTCAACAAACTGTTTGTTGCATTGCGCCACCCATATCGAAATTAACGATTGTTTTGTGGCGATGTGTGGCAATAGAAAAACAGGCGATGTCCCATACTGTGTGAACTGCAAGGTAAAAGAAAGATGGTAATATTCAGTGCTATAACTATATCCTAGCCAATAAATCATTCAATATGAGAGCAGTACATTTTTAGTCTTAACTGATATGCTCATAAACTGGTAAAAGGCTTCTTGGTAAGATGTGTAAAAAATCTTCTCTATACATGACAGGTAAGAGAAGCGGTAAGAGAAGCGGGTGAGGGGTTAGTATAATTCTCCTTTAACACCAATAGTTAATTTAATGGTTTCACGTGACTATTTTGTTGCATTAATTTTTATTGAATTTTCAGTGTTGTTAACATCACATTTTGTTTGGCATTTTTTTTCTTAAATAAAAAAGAAACAATTGTGAAAAAAAGCATATATAGCGTTACTTTATAAATATGCCCCTTGATGTGTTACGCTGACTTCAAAATACCTGCTTGAGGTTTCTAGTTCAGACAAGCACTTACAGTTCAGTCTTGCATGCTCTCTTGAAGAGTTTATTTTTACAATAATATGCTCAGCTGGAAAACAACTCAGCTTCTTGTTAGCAATGAGAAATGCTTACATTGGGAAGAATAAAAAATTAATAGTCATGTACAAGTGGCTTAGAGAGAACTAGGTGTGTTTGGATATACCAGTCAAAATGTCAGATTCTATTGAAGCAGAAATGTAGAGTGATATAATGTGACATGATTGTTCAAACCTAGTGTACTTTATCATCACATGAAGAGGAGATATGTATTAAAAGTACTTCTATATGTAAATAGAAAAAAATTTCAGTGAAGGTGAACAAGATAGTTCTTTAAAAGATTTCAAAATAGGAATACTCTGAGTATAATTAACCACTATATCATTACCCTTACTTAACACTTGGTAGAGACAAGTTTTATATGTATATTTAAGAGGAAGTACAGTGGAAAAAATATATACTTATTTATCCATAGACCATATTAGACAAAACAAGGTTTTCTAGTCTGTACTTTAGAAGCATTTATTTATACATTGTGGTCATTAAAATGAGAATATACTGTACTTTTTCTTGATAGCATATGTATTTGTGCTTAACTTTCTCTTTAGGGCTAGGCCATACAAAGACATTTTAAAATCTTTCAAATCTTAATTGCTATTTGATTACTTGTTTAAAGCTCACACTTGTGTTGGCTAATTGTTGTGCCCACACTAGGTGCACTGCCGTGCACTGTGATCTGCAATTTTGCTTTGAATAAGCAAGGGGTGCCTCAGCCTTAAAACTGCTGCATCGAAATAGATTAATAAAATGATTATTCCTGTCCAAATAGAGAAAAGAATTCACAATTGCAATAATCTAATCATTTCCAATTTTACAGCTATTGCATCAAATTGCTTTGTTTAAAGATTGAGTTATGCAAAACCAGCAGATCCGATAAAATTTTAAACTCAGAATTTATTTAAAAAATTTAATATTAGAAGTGCGAAAATGAGATTGAAAAATTGTGTTTCAATTAGGGATGGAATCGGAATCTCCATCAGAATAAAGCTCGCCAGTTTCCTTCATCTCTAATGAAAATATTTTTAAAATGTGCAAAAAGGAACTGTCTATGTAAAATTAAGTCATAATGGTGCAGCTCATTGCTACTTTGCAATTTAAGCCAATATATTAAAGGACAACAATATAAAAAAAAAAATAACATCACCCTGTTGCATGTCCACACTTCCAGCAGCTAAAATTGCTTACTCACATTTACAACAGTGCTGTCCTGCCTTAGATATCACACCCACCTTCTAGTCGTCCCAGAGCTAAGGTTAACACAGCACTTGTCATTGGCTGTTGGAAATGTCTGTTACAAACTCTCTTTTCCTCCTCTGCCAGTCAAACAAACCTGAAGTGCCCTATTGCTTGGATGGAGGAGTGTTTTCTTGAATGCTAGCTTTGAGTGACAATAAGAGGCAGACAGAATTGTTACACCTGCTTCTCAGAGAGAGGTTCAAAATCGGGTAAAAAAGGTATGGGGAGGGCTGCATACCTTTACTCACTACTACTTTTTACAATTCCCCCCCAACCCACAGAGTACATTAACTTTCCTCAGATTCCTCCCCTGTCCTGAGATATACAAGTTACAACAAACCGTGATTACAATACACTTTGCCTGCTTGTGCTATCAATCAAACCAATCAGCATTTGGCACTGCTAAAGATAATAACAGAGGCAAAGAGAGGGAAGGAGCTTGGGAAGTGAAGATAAGTCTGCAGGGATCCTACCTCTAGGGATTTACTGCTTGAGATCTGGTTGCAACTAACCCTCAGCACTTGATTCCTATTGTCTAATGCAGAGGGTGTGTTCTGCTAGTAAACTTAGGCTGATGTCAGCTTGTAAAGACATGATGCAGTATGCATGAGCGGCTTGCTTAACAGACAAATTTCAGACACGGGAAAGGACAGAGAAGGGAGATGGAGTGGGCAGCCTTGTAGTGAAGTCTACCTGTCTGGGAAAACAGAGCCACTTACTTATGTGTAGATAAAATAAACCGTATAAAGAAAAGCAATATCACTATCCTACAGTCATTGACTGACTGGTAGTCTGGCTATTAGAATTCACACATATGACCTAAAACAGCACTGTCTGTCTACTCCAACTGTCAACTCCCATAACACACAGATAAAAGGCTCCAGAGAGTAGGAACAGCTGGAAAACTAGCAAAACTAGGCGACTCAATCCACTAGATAAGAAAAACTAATGTTTCTTAATTTTTAAAACCCAACCAGTTATTTCCTCATCTTCACACTGTTTACATAATGTAAGCTGCTGATACAATCTCCCATTGAAAACAATTTCTATACAAACATAATGTTCTTTTTCTTGCTTGTCTATTAATTTGAGAAGCTGTGTAATTTTTATGGAAAGATAAATTATCTTTGACTCTCTTTTCTTTGTATTCCCAATGGCCTTTCCCTCAATTTAATAGTTTTTTTCCCCATCTCTGCAACTTCCAGATCGAAAAAATATAACATTTTCACTGGACAAATCTTTGAAGCTTTCAAATTGGACTGTAGCAATGCATTTACCTGCATCTCTTTAATTAGAGGATAAAGTTTATTATATTATACACCAAATATTAATAGTTTTATTTTTATATAATTAAAGTTCCTCGGTTGCTAGTGATGAACAGTACCCAATAAGTAAGATTCAAGTGCTTCTGAAAGTCCACTTTCAAGTTCTAAGCAATAAGGGAAAGTGGCTATGTAGCATCCAAGGGACTCTTTGTTCTGAGGCAGCTTGTCAGTATGAGTATGGTTTGTATGCTGAATTTCAATAAAGCCATGCTCATTTAAGAAGACATCATTTGAGGAGAGAAGATAATTATACCCATAAATCATGATGTCAGGCAACATAGGCTATTTTTATTTATTTATTCTAATTAAGCTGTTACATATTATCAGGGTGATACAATGAGCTCATTTTCATTGTAAAATCAGTGTAAAACCCACACTACCCGATGCAATACAGGTATCAGCTTTTCTGATCCAGTAAAAAATGTTAGTTACTGCACCTCTACTTTGCACAATATCTAACATTCTTTTGTTGCCGGCATTCAGTCCCCATTACTTCCATGCACGCTCCTGCGATACAGTAATGTTGTGCAGTGACGTTCACAACATCATTAATCACAGGATCGTGTGCAGGTAAGTAGTGTGGCTGAACTCCACTACCAATTATTTTATCTCCCCGTAGGTGTATTGAGTGGTGCTATACAAAATGAATGACTATAAAAAGTAAATATATTTAATTAGGAAACCGCTTGTGAAGATTCTCATTCATCCAGGTCATGGCATATCTGTTGTATTCAATTAGATCAACTGGACTTGAAGTTTAGTTCTTGAAGACGTTTTGCTAGTCATCCGACTGGCTTTCTCAATTCAGAATGACTTGTACAAGAATCTGTGGCAATTATGTATCCTGGAAAATCCCAATTAGCATATCACAGCCAGGTGTTAGGAGCGTGATTGCATAATGGCTAAGAGGTGTTATAGGAATGCCCAGGGTAAGGTGTCAAAACAGCATTGCACATGGCAGACAGTTGGCGTTGAACCCCCCCACTTCTATTTAGGCTTGGTTTCTTTATTTTCACATAAATGGCCTCCTTGACACTTCTCTTGAACCAGTCACGTTCCTTTGCCAATACGTTAACATTTAATCTTCAAAGGTATGTCCTTTATCATTAAGGGGCAGGTACATGGCTGAGGCCTGACTCGAGGAATTGGCTTTTCTGTGCTGGGCCATACATTGATGCAGTTGCTGTTTGGTCTCCCCCACATACAAATCAGAGCATTCTTCACTGCACTGCGTATATGATGTCGCTTTTCTTGTGTTTCGGTATTGGGTCTTTCAGATGTACCAATTGCTGCCTCAGTGTCAGTGTGTTGTTTGGTTTAAAGCAGACAGGGATACGGTGTTTATTGAAAATTCTTCTTAATTTCTCTGAGACCCCTGCTACATATGGGATGACCATGTTCTTTCTCCTGTCTTGATTTTCCCCTTCACTGTTGGTATACCTGTTCTTTTCTTTCTTTCTACTTCTTTTGACAAAGGCCCAGTCTGGATATCCACAAGTTTTAAGGGCTCCTCTGAGATGTTTCATTTCTTTCTGGAAAAGCAAGATTTTCCAGGGTACATATTGTACAAGTGATTCTGAATTGAGAAAGCCAGTCGGATGACTAGCGAAACATTTTCTAGAACTAAACTTCAAGTCCAGTTGATCTAATTGAATACAACAGATATAATTAGGAAAACAAAAATAAATTGTCTTTTTTCATAGGTTTTACATTAATGACGCAATAAGATACACTGTTGGGGGTTCTAGATGATAACAGACTTATCTGTAGCAAACAGTTCTTAGGCAGCAATGGCTAAAGCTGGGAAAACATTGTCCTGTATAGCCACAGAGAAGACAGAAGTTCCTTACCATTTATTACCAGGTAATAGCAAAAGTTAAAGTCTATATTACTGTGCTATATTGTACACCAAGAGCCACTATGTCTATACAGCATCATCGAAGAGCGGTAGCAGCTGCCCATACATGACCTTGTATATCTTTTACTGAAAAAAAAACCCAGATGAACACAGAAAATAAACATATTTGTTTTTTTAAAAAATTTAATTAAATGATGATATAAAATGTAAATGATGTTCGTGTATAATTTTCAAAAAGCCTTGGGTACAAAAATTCCAAGGGAGATGCAATATCCAAGGTCAGTGCCATGCAGTAAGCACTTTGCGGCTTGCAAGATTCTAATGCTCCAATACAAGTTTCATGATAAAATGCATCTGAAAAGTTTTGCAAAAATGTGCAGCCAATGCAAAACTACTTTAAAACACACTAACCTGATATAAGTTATTTTGACAATTTGGGCAATAGCACGTTTTACAGCATCCCCGCCACAGTATTATGAAAGCTTATCAGAATATTAACTTTAATTATGGTATAAAGGACAAATTACAGTTTCCATTTATTTATGTTTTTTAATTGTTTCAATTTGGTCCTGCAGCTTTATAGATTAGAAAATTAAAACATTCGCTGCCAACCAGGCTAAATTTCAAAAGGAAGGTTAGCAGAAATAAAGCTAGACACTGGTTTCAACTAGAGATGGGCAAAACTGCGTAATACACCTGCGGATTCGTAAATTCCAAAAAAATTTAAAAATTTTCCCAATTAAAGTCAATAGGAAAAAAAAATCTGCACAGATCCGCCTAAATGTAAGGTAAAATAGCAAAGGTAACTTACTGTAAATGGCTCTGGGACCTGGGAAATGGTCTGGGGAACATGTACATATATCCAGAACTTTTGTTTAAAAAAAACAACATTCTTCACAATTGCACTGTTCTTCAAAATCCCGCATTCTATTTTCAAGCCACGTTTCGAAAATTTTCGAAAATTAGAAAAATTTTGAAAAATTCTGGAAATTTTGAAAATTCAAGAAATTTTGAAAATTCTCATTCAAGGAATTTTTGAAAATTTTGTAAAAATGATACAGTAACTTACTGTAAATGACTCTGGGACCTTGGATATGGTCTGGACAATCAGATTCTTTCTTAAATAATCTGATTGTAACTAATTCTGATTGGAAAAGAATTTGATTGGTTAGTATACCAATCAGATTCTTTCTGTAAAAATCTGATTGTAACTAATCAGAATTGGTTACAACCAAATCTGATTGGTTAGTATACTAGTCAGATTCTTTCTGTAAAAAATCTGATTGTAACTAACTAGTTAGAATTGGTTACAATCAGATTCTTTCAGGAAGAATCTGATTATTATACTAACCAATCAGATTCTCTCAAAAAGAATCTAATTGTAACCAATTCTGTCTGGAAAAGAATCTAATTGGTTAGTTCCTCGAAATTTCTCTAACTTTCGAACAAAGCCTGGAATACCTGCAGAACTGGGTTCAGATCCGCGATCTAGTCCATCTTTTGTCTCGACAACTATTGATTTGTTGGCTGCAAGTATTGTACAATCAACTAAAAATTATCGACCTGACCAATCAAGGTTTAATAGATTCCTCTATCAATATTGACCACTTTTGGATATCAATCACTTTTGGTCAATCAAATGGAAAAAATAAAATCGTATCTAAAGAAATTACAATGCAATAATCAGCTTTACCAACTGATTGGTTTTACTAAAAATGGCCCATGTTTGGCTTCCTCTAGTGGCAGAATAGAAAGCTACCTAACATTTCAGACTACAAAACAATAGTTTTCTTGAAAGCTGCCATGGAAATTACCCAGAAGTCCTTATTTGCAAATGCTTGAAGGGGAGCTGCAAAGCTTTATTCTCTCTCTATTTTATTTAAATTATTTAGACTATAAAACAAAGCTCCTATAATATGCTGCCATTACCTTAATGTACAAAGTTCTAGTGTTAGTTTTATTTCCCCAATATCCATAAACAGAATATGGCATGACAGCTAAAGCGCTGCCTTGGAAAATTAACCATAAAAAGGTAACATTGGGTAACAATGATAAACATGTTTTGCCTATTGACTAAAATGTTCAGTGGAGAACAGTAAATGAGACCAAAGCATGGATTTATACTGGTGATGGTTACTAATAAAATGAAAGAAGAAAAAAATGAAGCGCAACTTTAACTCCTTCTTTGCTCTGGCTGTGCGGGATTTGGGAAAGACCTGCGTAAACAAAGCAAGGAATTTAATATGTGTTTTGCGATACTATTAGAACAACATTTTAGTCAAGTAAAGCCCACATCCCATTGCGGAAGATTTAACTGGGTAAATCTCCCCAATAGTGTTATTCATTTTGCTAAAATCATTACAGCCAGTAAAAACAATAAATTTGAGGATGAATATATCTGTAGTTTATTTCTAAACCTATTTCTAAATCTTTCTTTCCTTTCAGCGCGGGATGTTCAGGATGAAATTATGTCTTCTTGTGAAAAGAAGTATTGTGGTCAGGGAAGACAGTGTGTTGTCAGCTTGAAATCAAACCTTCCTCAGTGTGTGTGCCTGGAAAAATGCAAGCCTAGGTATATGCCAGTATGTGGATCTGATGGCAAATTGTATGAAAATCACTGTGAGCTTCACAGGGCTTCCTGCTTACATGGGAAAAAAATCTACATTGTCCACGGCAAAGACTGTTTCTTCAAAGGTAGGAAACTCTCTGGGTATACATCTACATATTTATATAAAATCCTTATTCCTTTCTTGTATACATTTTAGAAAATGTGATCTTAAATGTGATCAGCACACTATCAGCACAAGTGATCAGCACACTATCAGCACAAGTGATCAGCACACTATCAGCACAAGTGATCAGCACACTATCAGCACAAGTGATCAGCACACTAGTAATAACACAAAATATCCCCAGTGCTTGCGAAAAAGCAAAAAACAATTAACAATGAAAAATATATAGCAATGTTGTCTTTAAGGACAAGTACAGTCAAAAAACAAATAAAGTTTAAATAGAAGCTGTATCCCTAACTAACCCGTATCCCTAACTAACCCGTTTGTGCGCTGACGTCACGGCGCATTCGGCGTGACGTCACTCGCGTGCGCGTGGGTGGTGCACGCTCACACGGAGGGAACAGGCACTGGATCTTTGGACACAGCCAGGAACGGGGTCCAACAGGTATCAGGGGGTGGAGCTTACCTGACAGCACACTGTATACAAGATGGCCAGTACTTTACAAGGCTCTGGAGAGACCTAAAAAAACCAAAAAAAACAGAAAACGGTTAGTTAGGGATACAGCTTCTGTTTAAACTTTATTTGTTTTTTTGACTAAAAACGCAGGTCAGTTTAAATATAGAGCTATAACAATATAACTAATATATCCCAAAAGTCATTCAAAAGACCGAAATTATCGCATCCGAATGTGCCCACGTCCGATCGACCGTACGTCCAAATCGGACAAAAGGACGATCGGACAGGGTGGAAAACCTCGTCCGATCGTGCGGTCCTCAATGGACCGCTCGATCGGTCGCGGTAACTATCGGATGCGGCTGCTTTTGACGCGATCGACAGTTCTTCCTCCTGGCCGACTGGTCGAAAGTATCGAACGGTCGGTCAGGAGGAAAAATCACTAGGTGTGTACCTAGCTTTAGAGCTATCCTTATCTAATTGCATCTTGAGACTGTGTTTTTGCCAGTGCCTGCAAATGTAATTATCTAGGATTAGGGAACTGACAACATTATACTAGAAGATGATCATCCTATTTTAAAAACAGAGCCCAAACAATCTTGAATCTGTATGAAGCAAAGCTTTGGGGGGGGGGGGGGTGTCTAGTTTTCACTTACCAAATTCCACTGGTGAAGCATTTACCCAGTCCTAGAGAGACTAGAGATTTATTTATGACGGTGGTTAAATGCTACATGAAATACTGAAATGTGATGCCTAAAGTTTTTTTTTCCTTTTTAATTTAAACTCATAAAAATCTGCACACTGTGTGCTTAGTTCCAATGGAAATCACAATAAACTAAAATGGGTTCTTGGCATGTTAAAAATGGGAAATGTCTGTGCCAAACAACAACACTAGTAAAAAGATCAAATGATGCAAGAGAGGATTAGAGAAAAAAAAGTGGGGATTTTAGATTATGTTTGTTTAAAAAAATGATACGCATGCAGTAACTGGCTGCTCCTACAGGCATTGTCACTGATGATTCTCCCATCTCTGGCATTGACGAAGAATGTTAAGGAAGAAGAAAAGGGGGAGCAAGAAAACTGTCTGGTACTGCTAGAAAGCAGTCAAATCAGTCAGTTATCTCATGACTATAATTCTCATTTAATAGATAACACTGAACTTAGGGGGGCCATAGACGGATCAATATTATCGGCTGATTGCAGGAAATTTATTGATCGGCTGAATATTTCCCCTATCCCCATAACAAAATTGGCCGAATTCGACGATGGCCACCAAACATGGAGTGAAATATATATATATAATATAATATATATTATATATATATATATATATAAACTTTACTTTTGTTTTGCTTCTAATTTTAATAGATTAATGTGTTTTGTGTATGCAAGGAAGCAATGAAAATTAAAATCTGTTATCCCACTCCAAATGTAAGACTTGGCAGTTTTATTGTTACACAGACGTGTTGAACTGTAATTACTTATTATATGGAATCATTCCTAACACTTTCAGAAAGGTGTCAAATATATTCCGAGTGAATGTTTTGTTTTGTCTCACAAGTGTTTAATTATAAGATTATCTTTTGCATGTACCCCATGCAGCCCTGGAGTTCTAATGCAGAACACCTAAAATGCATGTTCAATGGGAAAGGGTAAATAATATGGCGTAGATCTTGTTTTTGCTTTAACAGCTTCAGATGTCAGTACACAAAGCAGAATTGGTAAATAGCCTGTAAAAAATGCCTGACCGAGCACAACTGTAGTAATTGCTAAATTTGGTGAACGCAGCAAACTGCAAGTTTAAATATTGATAGAGAACTCAATGTGAATTCCATAAGAATTAGGGGCTGTAAAAAGCATTGCCATTAATAATATTTTGTCTGTTAGGTATGTCAGACTGTAGTGAAGAGACCACTTGAGGAAACCCAGTAAAGCTGTGAGAAGGCATGTCTGAATGCTCCAAGAGATCACAGGTCTCATATTGATCCTTGGAAGGTCAAAAGTACATTGCGTTAGGGATTTGACTGATTCACACAGATGTATCGTTGGTTAACAATTTCACAGGGACACAACTGTTATCACTTTATTCTATAGTTTCTGTTTCTATAAATCAGGGGAAATGTGTTTAAAAACCACAGTTCTACTGTCTTTTTCTGCTTTTATATTTTCCTATACTAATAGCCACCAAGTCTGTTTCTTGCTTCACTTGTTATTTTCTTATAAAGAGTTTTTCTAGTCTAGGATGAATTTCAAAAAATGTACCTTTTTACTTGGTTAATTCCATAAAGAATCCCACAGCTTCTTCATCAATTAGTATTTTCAATAAAAGAAACAAACAACAAATTAAACGCATCCCATATAGAAATATATATAGATTAATCTAATAAAACAACAATAAACAGTAATAATCCAGGCATTATATGTTAATATACATTAAAACCTATTTGGATTAGCTTGTAATTACAACTACATATTTTCAATTTATTATTATTAAGGCAGTTATCCCAGGCATGGTGGCTGGCTCAGTGTTATCCTGATGCCTTGCATCACAGAGTCATGGATTCAAATACACCCTAGGCTACATCTGTAAATATTTTGTGTGTAGAGGTCACACTGCAATACGTGGTATCATGTGCAAATTGCGCAAACACAATGATTAAGGTTGCCGTTCGTTTGCGCTGCGATTCACGCAATATTACTTTGTAGGATTGCTTGTGATTCCCAGACATAATTATCGCATGTACTCTGAAAACTGATCGCACTGCATGAAATGTTGCCAATCACATTGTCATGTTTATCACCTGCTAACGGATCGCTAAACACTATCATAAACACATGAAATTGTATTATTTCATAGGGTACTTAAAGCTAAATAAATCAATTAATAAGCCTTAGACAATCAATAAGGTTTTTTCAGGTACAGACCTAGTAGCAGTGGGATGATCAGGGATAGCCAATGGGCCACATGTGGCACCTGGAATTTACTTTGCCCAGGTGGACATACTTCTTTATTCAACTTTGACAAATGTGTTAATGATAATTAAAATTATTAACTTTTTTAAATGCTTAAAAAGAGGATTATTATTGAAGAAGCAGCAAGACCCAGTTAATTTTAGGCAAATATATAGTAGTGGTATATTAAACACCTTTTGTTAAGTGGCTGTCATGGATGCCAGTTCACTGGGCACGTGATCTGATAATTCAATCAATAATTCGCTGTCACCACCCCAAGTTGAAAGGCTTTAGGTTCGCCTGACTATATGACTTGACTCTCACTGGATATAGACTCCCCTGTCTTAGCAGCTAAATGGTTCACACTCTGTAATCCAAAGAGTTAATTAACCGTAAACATAAGGAAACCTTCCCCCTTTCCATCAGCATGAAGGTGGAAGCATCAATTTACAACTTGTCACACATATTCCTTCAATCCTCCTTCAATTACACACACAAAAGTGTGTAATTATTATATGCATTTTTTTTGTCATTGGAGTACACATACAGCGTGTTTTTCAGGTTTCCTTTAATAGAAAGTACAATATAAAAAGGGAGAGATAATTTCTTTCAGGCGGATTTACCTGGAGGAGCACTAAGCAGTTTTCTGCATGATAAGTCACGCTAAACAGTTCAATATATGTTTACATGACTTTATGCTGGCTGCACTGGTATTGCAGAAGACACCCAGGTAACCAGCGCAAGTAATTCAATATTATGTGTGCGGCAGTTTTTGCACATTTATTTAACACCAACTATTATCTGGCTTTAAAAGTCCGCAAGGGGCGACACCATTTTCCCATTCCCTTATTGAATTGCATATTTACTTTATCTCTGGCTAAATCTCCCCTTTGTCTTTAATTTTCTATTATGTCTTAAAATGTAAAAATTATGTGAAACTTGATAAATATAGTAAATGCAAAATATTCAGGTAAAGGATAATTGTATTGCCTCAATGCATTTTATAAAAAAAAAAATATTTAAAAAGCCCTCCCCATACCCTTTTTCCTGATTTAAAAGCCCCTTTCTGTCTTCAATTAGCTGTGCATTAAAGTTGGCATAACAATTCTGTCTACCTCTAACTGTCACTCAGAGCTAGCATGCGAGAAAACACTCCACCCACAGGACACTTCAAGTTTGTTTGACTGGCAGTAGTGAGATTGTAACAGGCATTTCCACCAGCCAATGACAAAGGTTATGTTAACCATGGCCCTGAGACATCTAGAAGGTGGGCTTTTAGCACTTATCCTTGCTTTGTGATATCTAAGGGAGAGCAGCACAGTTGTAAATGTGAGTAAGTGATATCAGCTGCTGTGGACATGTAATATGGGTGATGTTATTTTTTTTTGTATTGTTGTCCTATAATTTCTGAATATAAACTGAAAAATTACAAACATCCTTGCCTATGTTTTCCTATAGAAAACATTTAAGACATTTTAAGCCTTTCAGTGACCTTTTGCAAATGTTAACCACTAAAAAAGAGAATAAATTCTTGAAATCTTTAAACTATCACACACAAAAAATAAATCCCTGACTTTGCTTTACAAATGTAAACCTGAGCAAACAGCTGGCAAGACTTAAATTAAAGTACTGTTTGTGCAATTAGTTTTTCACAAATTAAAAAAAAAAACCTTCCCATGCTTCCCATTGCAGTCTATAAGGATTTTGCCGAATGAAGATTTGGCTAATGCAGAAGCAGAGGGACTTGGGAAGAAGGTTTATAGCATTTCTAAAGTTAAAAATCTAGCAGATATGGTACCAATTACATTGGGAACCACTTGAACTTTCTTTCTGTTTTATATAGTTAATTACTTAAAACATTACTTAAACATTATCAATGAAAGCAATGTTCCAGTACATGCATGTGACAAAAACTATACAAGAAATATACAAAACATGTAATCTGTTCAGTGAGATCTGTTGTAAGAACTACTTTCTGGAAGAGGCTGTAATGGCAGATTCATTATTAGTTTCAAAAAGGGTTGGAAGACTTTGTAGGAAGTAGGAAAATTTCTAATTCAAATTAGAACATTCCAACCACTCATTAATAATAAAATAAAATGGACTCATTAATAGTAAAATAAAATGGACACTACTATTTGTGTAATATAACTGCCCACCTATTCTTTCTCTTTACCACATCCCTATGCCTTATAGTTAATCAAGGCATAGGGACATGGTTGATAGTTAATCAAGTAGAAACATTTTTTCATAATGTATTGAAAACTACAAATAATAAATACTACTAATAATAAGAATAATGAAATTAACTCTGAAATTATGTCAGGATTTGAAATATGTTATTGGGACATAACTACCTTGGGAGCAGCCCCTGCGACAACAGGGGTCCCCTAAGACAGGTATAGCCTCCCTCAAACCAAAATAAAGCCTCTCTCTTAAACCACTATTGATGAATTAGGGACAGGAGTCCATCATAGTTTTGCTAGGGGGACACAGTTATTCCTACAGTAGTTATGCCACTGGATGTAACTGATTTGTATGTTCTCTAAACGGATGAGTATAATTGTCCTTTAATACATTTGTCAATGTCACGGTTTTTAGTCAGGGAAAAAAACTGAAATGTTGATGAAGGGAGAGCATTAAACCTTGTCTCTTCTGGGAACAATTAAATAAAAACAGCTACTCCTTTGATAGATTTTTGAATTTTAATTTAATCTTTGGAACCATATTATCTACCATTAAAAAAAGCTTTTGTTATTCATTTTTGTTAAAACCATAAGGAATAACTGATATGCTTACACCTTACATCTTATAATGTCCTTCAAATGAGAAGTCCACTGTAAAAGAAAATCCCTGACTTGTAGTATAAAAAGTACAAATTTAAGTGTTATATCAGTTGCCTTTTTATGTAATTTCTAACAAAAGATAGTCAGATATTAATAGCTGTATTCACTGCAGAAATGTCAAAACTTCCTGTTTTCGCCCCCTCATTTAGAGATGCAAACTGGCCAATGTAGTACTAAAAAGTTTCGTCTTACCTGACCGGGATCCCGGGATTCTTACCAGTCATTAAAAAAAAGGTAACTTTTTTAGTACTTCATTGGCCCGTATGGCACAGTAATAATTGCATTAAGATTAGTGCAAAAAAAAAAAAAGTGCCGCAATATTTCCAAATTAATTTTTTAAATGGCACGGCCATATTACATAAACTAGGGTGGGTTTTGCCCTAATATCGGCCAAAATTGGCCAATATTGCATTGGCCAAAAAGTAGTTAATTGGAGGATTCCCCTGTCTCTCTTTCTGGGTGAATCTCACTGAATATATCTGAATTCAACATGCTATGGAAGGGGACAGAACTGCATGGCTTTCTTAATCATTGCTTTAGGGCTAAGCCAATCCATTGTGCTGGCAATCAGCACAGTGCATGTCGCTGTGGGTGGCCAAATTTCTTGCACTGCGATCCCTTTTCAGAGCTCACTTTTTTGCAGATTGCATGCACTCCGATTACATACTCTTGCGCGCATCACAACACAAACGGGCAGTAACACGTGTGACACGCACGGTGATGCCCACGCTTTTCACATGCGTTACTGTCCGTCATAGTATACTAAGTTACAGAAAATGTGTTATAGGGGAAACTCTCTTTTAAAAATGTAAAAATATTTTGCCAGATATGCAGCCATAATGTCTTATATTTATTAAACACCTGACAGTCTTTTCTACAGTTTCACGGTATACTACTAATTTTTTTTATATGAATTTATGTAATCGTTAAAGGGAGCAGGTGACACTTGTGTGATTCTGATGTCATGTGTTTGCATTTTATTAAAAAATAAATACTTTTAAAGGGGAACTGTGGTCTCCAAACAAGTTGTTTTTAAATGAAAGGCCAGGTTACTACCTTTAAAATGAGCCCCCAACCATCTATCTACGTGCTGCACAGCCCAATGTATGAAGAAATCACTGATCATAAAGTTAGGGGATGGGAGGTTCTGAATCTGAGGTCAAAATACTAGTTCCTCCTCTAATCTGTGGTTGGCACATGCTCAGTGCAGGAGAAAGCAGAAAAAAACAGAGTTTCAAGGAGGAGGAAACACAAAGAAGAGGGACTGTCACATGGTTTTAGAACAGGAAGCAGGAAGTGCAGGGGATCTGGTGATACCGCTACCATATCACACATAAAAATGTAAAACTATGTAAAAAAAATAATGAAAGTAAATTGCAAAAATACTCAAGAAAGCAATTCCTGTCAATTTACCTGAAGTCATTTTTGGGCCACAGTTACCCTTTAACCCTTTCAGTGCCAGAAGAATTTAATTTTTTTTGCGTTAAGTGCCAGAAGAATTTTCAGGATTTTGCCCTTAATCGCTTTAGACTCATTTTACAGTAGGAAACCTTGCAGTAAATCAGGAATATTATACATTGCTTTTTTCAGCACAAAGTGTACTTTAACACGGTAACAGAATTTTGTATTTTTTTCTGGAAATTTTACTGGCATTATGGGTAAAATATGTAAAAAAAAATGAAAAATTTGCAAATTTTCATGGATTTTTCCCATTTTTATTTATAGTTAAATAATAATAATAATTTATAGTTAAGGTTACGCACAAAAATCTTACTGTTTCTAAAAGCTCTGATACTCCCGAGTATCAGAGCTTTATATGTAGATATATGTAGAAAGCCCACTTTTCCTGTACAGGAGACCCCCCCAAACTAAAACTGCACCTTCATGACCCAAATTGCACCAAATTGAAATGTATAACCAATACTGATAGTTAACAGAGAATATCTTCCAAATTAACTAAAATATCCCCACAAGTGAGATATTTTTAGAAACATATGTGTGGTTACACACGCAGATGTGGAAGCGAATAGCCACAAAGTGAGACAATGCACAATGGCTCACAATAAGCTAAAATATTTAGCCATTTGAATTTGAACAGTCTGCAGTTTTTTCCACAAAACACCCCCGTAACTCAGAAATACCCCACACAGACTATATATTCCTGAAATCTACACACCTTCAGCTATGTAATGCAGTAGTTTGTTCATTCATACCATCAATGGTGTGGGCGCAGTTCTTCGTAGAAGTTCGCATTTTTCTGAAAAAATTAACAAAGAACAACTTCAAAAGGTAGAAATCATGCCAAAACCAGATGGAATATAAAAAAAAGTTACTAAATATCAATCTCCCAAATGTCCTGAATCAAATGGTATGCCATATGTGTTGTTACACACGTGGATGTGGAAGCGAAAAGCCACGAAGTGAGACAATGCACAATAGCTCAAAAACAGCAAAAATATTTAGCCAACTCTGAATTTGGACAGTCTGCAGTTTTTCCCACAAAACACCCCCATAACTTAGAAATAACCCCCACAAACTATATATTCCTGAAATCTACCCACCTTCAGCTATGTAACGCTGTAGTTTGTTCATTTATACCATCAATGGTGTGGGCGCAGTTCTTTGTAGAAGTTCGCATTTGTCTGAAAAAATGAACAAAAAACAACTTCAAAAGGTAGAAATCATGCTAAAACCTGATGGAATGTAAAAAAAAGTTACTAAATATCAATCTCCCAAATGTCCTGAATCAAACGGTATGACATATGTGTGGTTACACACGCGGACGTGGAAGCGAATAGCCACAAAGTGAAACAATGTATGATGGCTCAGAAACAGCAAAAATATTTAGCCAACTCTGAATTTAAACAGGCTGCAGTTTTTCCCCACAAAACAACCCCCACAAACCATATATTTCTCGAATCCACACACCTTTATCTACGTAATTCTGTAGTTTGTTCATTCGTACCATCAATGGTGTGGGCGCAGTTCTTCGTAGAGGTTCGCAGTTTTAGCAGATTTTCTAAAAAATTCGAAAAAAAAGGTAGAAATCATGCCAAAATCCCAAGTAATGTAAAAAAAAGTTACCAAATATCAATCTCCCAAATGTCCTGAATCAAACAATATGCCCTATGTATGGTTACACACGCAGACGTAGAATCAACTAGCCACAATGTGAGCCAATGAACAATGGCCCAATTACAGTAACTTTTCAGATTTGTCAGACTAAACACCCCTCTATATTAGAAATACCCCCCAAAACTATATATTTTTGGAATCTACACACCTTCAGCTACACAATGGTGTGATTCCTTTATGCATACCACCAATGGTGTGGGCGCAGTTTCATATAAAATTTAGCTTTTTTACCAGATTTTCAGGAAAAATGTATAAAAATACAATTCAAAGTTAAAAATCATAGTAAATTTCCATGTCATGTAAAAAAAAAACTTGTCAATTATCAATCTTCCAAATGCCCTGAATCAAACGGTATGCCATATGCATGGTTACACACACGGACATGAAAGCCACTAGTCACAAAGTGAGCCAATGCGTAGTGGCCCAATAACAGCAACTTTTAAGATTTTACAATCTAAACACCCCTCTAACTCAAAAATACCCCCCAAAAATATATATTATCAGAATTTACATACCTTCAGCTAAGCAACGGTGCCATTTTTTTATTCATACCATCAATTGTGTGTGCGCAGATCTTCGTAGAATTCTGCACTTTTAGCATATTTTCTGAAAAGAAATAAAGAAACAACAAGTTTCAAAGTTAAAAACCCTGCCAAAACCCCAAGTAATGAAAAAAAAGTTACCAAATATCAATCTCCCAAATGTCCTGAATCAAATGGTATGCCATATGCGTGGTTGTACACAGAGACATGGCCACCAACTAACTTAAATGGGAAGCATGCATAAGTGCAATTACAAGAAAAAAATCAAGGTGCTCTGTAATTTCAAACAGCCCCAAATCTTGGAAATGCCCCCCACAAATAACCCCCCCACTAAATATCAATCTTCCACATGTCCTGAATAAAATGGTATGCCATATGTGTGGTTGTACACAGAGACATGGCCACCAACTAACTTAAATGGGAAGCATGCATAAGTGCAATTACAAGAAAAAAATCAAGGTGCTCTGTAATTTCAAACAGCCCCAAATCTTGGAAATGCCCCCCACAAATAACCCCCCCACTAAATATCAATCTTCCACATGTCCTGAATCAAATGTATGCCAATGCGTGGTTGTACACAGAGACATGGCCACCAACTAACTTAAATGGGAGCATGCATAAGTGCAATTACAAGAAAAAAATCAAGGTGCTCTGTAATTTCAAAAGCCCCAAATCTTGGAAATGCCCCCCACAAAAAACCCCCCACTAAATATCAATCTTCCACATGTCTGAATCAAATGGTATGCCATATGCGTGGATGCACACAGAGACGTGGCCACCAACTAGCTCAAATGGGATGCATGCACAAATGCAATTACAAGAAAAAATCAAAGTGCTCTGTAATTTGAACAGCCTACACTTTTTCTTAGGAAACAGTCCCAAAACTTGGAAATTCCTCCCACAAACTATATATTTTTGGAATCTACACACCTTCATCTACGTTACGGTGCCATGCTTCATAAATACATGAAGAATTCCAGACCCAGTGATCCATAGATTCCGTGTTTTAGGAGGTTTTGTGAAAAATAAAATAAGATGATTCAAGGGTTGAAATCCTACCCAAAGCCACTTGACAAGCAAAAAAACTCACTAAATATCAATCTCCCACATGTCCTGAATAAAACGTTATGCCGTAAGCGTGGGTGCACACAGAGACATGGCCACCAACTAACTCAAATGGGAAGCATGCATAAGTGCAAATACAGAAAAAAATCAGTGCTCTGTAATTTCAAACAGCCCCAAAATTTGGAAATGCCCCCCACAAATAAAACCCCCCACTAAATATCAATCTCCCACATGTCCTGAATCAAACGGTATGCCATATGTGTGCCTGCACACAGAGACGTGGCCACCAACTAGCTCAAATGGGACGCATACACAAATGCAATTACAAGGAAAAATCAAAGTGTTCTGTAATTTAAACAGCCTACACTTTTTTTAAGGAAACAGTCCTAAACTTGGAAATACCCCCCACAAACTATATATTTTTGGAATGTATGCACCTTCAGCTACATTACGGTGCCATGCTTTCATACATACATGAAGAATTCCAGACCCAGTGATCCAAGAACTCCGTGTTTTTAGGAGGTTTTGTGAAAAAAATAAGATGATTCAAGGGTTGAAATCCTAATTAAACCCACTTGACAAGCAAAAAAACCCACTAAATAGCAATCTCCCACATATCCTGCATCAAACGGTATGCTATATGTGTGGGTGCACACAGAGACATGGCCACCAACTAACCCAAATGGGAAGCATGCATAAGTGCAATTACAAGAAAAAAAATTAAAGTGCTCTGTAATTTCAAACAGCCCCAAAACTTGGAAATGCCCCCCACAAATGAAAACCCCCACTAAATATCACTCTCCCACATGTCCTTAATCAAAAGCTATGCCATATGCGTTGATGCACACAGAGACGTGGCCACCAACTAGCTCAAATCGGACGCATGCACAAATGCAATTACAAGAAAAAATCAAAGTGCTCTGTAATTTGAACAGCCTACCCTACTTCTAAGGAAACAGCCCCGAAACTTGGAAATTCCCCCACAAACTATATTTTTTTGGAATCTACACACCTTCAGCTACGTTATGGTGCCATGCTTTCATACATACATGAAGAATTCCAGACCCAGTGATCCAAAGAACTCTGTGTTTTAGGAGGTTTTGTGAAAAATAAAATAAGATGATTCAAGGGTTGAAATCCTACCTAAACCCACTTGACAAGCAGAAAAACCCACTAAATAGCAATCTCCCACATATCCTGCATCAAACGGTATGCTATATGTGTGGGTGCACACAGAGACATGGCCACCAACTTGCTCAAATGGGACACATGCACAAATGCAATTACAAGGAAAAATCAAAGTGTTCTGTAATTTAAACAGCCTACACTTTTAAGGAAACAGTCCTAAACTTGGAAATACCCCCCACAAACTATATATTTTTGGAATTTATGCACCTTCAGCTACATTACGGTGCCATGCTTTCATACATACATGAAAAATTCCAGACACTGTCATCCATAGAACTCGTGCTTTTAGAAGATTTTGTGAAAAATAAAATAAGAAGATTCAAAGGTTGAAATCCTACCTAAACCCACTTGACAAGCAAAAAAACCCACTAAATAGCAATCTCCCACATCTCCTGAATCAAACGGTGTGCCATTTGCGTGGGTGCAAATAGAGACAAGGCCACCAACTAGCTCAAATGGGACGCATGGAGAAGTGCAGTTACAAGAAAAAAATTAAAAAACACCACAACCCACTCCCCACACGCACACTCTCCCTCTTTTAGTGTTTTTTTTGTGAAAACCTTTACCAATATACTTTACTTTACCCGTTTTCCAATTCGAAATCCGATCGGAAAAATCACTTCCCGGAAATCGTTTTCCAGGAAGTGATTTTTCATTCATTGGCAAAGATCAATAATTTGGTGATCAGAAGTTATCACCAAATTTTGATCTCTGTCCCCATTTTTTTTCTAAGTCTTTGCTAAGTAGCAAAGACTTAGAAAAAATCCTATTTGTGAATGGAACTTTGAGTTCCATTCCAAAAAGTATAGTAAAGCTGTCACACTGACAGCTTTAATATACCAGGCACTGTACTTCGATCTGAATGGAGATCGAAGTGCAGTACCTCCACTACACCACCTGGGGCAGACCGAGGGAAGCCTAAGGGAAGACCCCGGTGAAGCAGGAAATCCTGTGATGTCACCGGGGTTTCCCTTATCGCATGGACCTGCTCTTCCTCCTGCTGCCGGCTGCTGCTCCTGGCTCCTGCAAGAAAGGTAAGTTATCTCCCGATCCCCACATCGGTTTTAGAAAAAACTGATGGGGGATCGAGGGGGCTCGGGGGGGGAGTTGAATTCTGCACCCTGATCGCCTCTAGTGCAGGCAGATTTATTTTTTTTTAAAGGGGAAACCACAGAACGTATATTTACGATTTAGGGATGGCTGGTTCGCGGATCCGAACCCGGATCTGCCACAGATTTATCCTGTTCGCGAACGGAGTATTTTTCCGGATTCTCCGCCTTCCGAGCTTACGAACCGCGATTTTTTTGTATTTTCGAAAAATTTCGAAATTACAAGATTTCTTGTATTTTCGAAAACACATATTTTTTTCGAGGATATTTTTCATTTTAATGGTGCCACTCGCGGCTTTTCGAATTTTTTTGAAAATTCGCAGATCCTCGAGAGGACCGGATTTTGCGAAGTACGGACATCTCTATTCACGATCTGTGGCAGTTTAAGCATTCTATGCACAGATCGTGAATATACGATCTGTGGCAGTCAAAGGGTTAACAAAAATGTAATAAAAGGGGAAAACATTGCCAACATATTTACTGTATATATATATATACTGTGTGACATTTTGGCCTATGAAATACAAGTTACTGTAGAATAGTGCTTAGATTCTTCTCCGTGGGCACTACTTAATAGTTTTCTTACCTTTTGTATCCCTTTTATTACTATATTAAATTAATGATGTCTCTCAAGCCCAATATGATTTTCACTTTCTGTTGTTTTTGGTAGAGTGATTTACCTTTTTTGTAGGTGTCAATATCATTTACATTCTTTCTGCATCCTCTGTCAACCTTTCACACCACAGAGGCATTGATTCTGGATCCTTTATTGACTAGCTGTGGTAATAAGGCTATATAAATACTATATTTCTCTTTGTTGACCCCTTGGTCTGTCCTACACTACCTTGCTGGTGGATGTCAGCATTTACCCATGTGTGACCAAGTTTTGCAATATCATTATCTTTAGTCCATTCATCCATGTCCTGACTTTTCTGCTGAACTTTCCAGTTTCACCTTGTTACTTGCAGTAACCAAATCCATGTAGCCAAATCCATGATCTATGAGGATCTGGATCTTTATGTTGACATCCACCTACTCTCAAACTGCAATCATACTGCCACCATACAACCATGTTAGCCCTATTTTTTATTGCCTATTAATAAAAGCAAAAGTAATAAGCCTGACAAAAGAGAGATTCATTGTTCCAAATATGAAGTTAAAATGTAAAGGAAAACTTCAAATGTTGCTTCAAATACAGCTATTTTATACATGCTTGTGAAGGTTCTCATTCACCCAAGTCATGGTATATCTGTCGTATTTAGTTAGATCAACTAGACTTAAAGTTTAGTTCTTGAAGACGTTTTTGTAGTCATCCAACTGGCTTTCTTAAATCAGAAAGAATTGTAAAATAATTTGTTGTCAATTAAAGGGCATCTATAGTGGGAAAATTAACTTTTTTTTCTTTCTTTCCATGTGTTCTATAATTCCTCCCAACCCCCAGAGTGTCTTTATTTTCTTAAGTTTCCCTCTCTGTCCTGAGATACACAAATTAGAAGAATACGTGATTGCATTCCTCTACTCCTACTTGGACTGTCAATCAAATCCCTGTGACATTACCCTCTTCCTTGCTCAAGTCCCTCCCTCCTCCCTGCTGTGTAACAAACAGAGATAAGAGCATTAGCAGGGGGAGAGAGGTAGCTTTGATTGAAGAGATAAAACTGCACTTGACGATTTGTTTGATGATGGGTCACAAAGAGAACGTATTACAGCAGTAAACTACTGTTCTCCCTTCTCTTCCATGTCTCCAGGACAGCTTGCTTTCTATTGGCCACTGTGCATGGGTGTGCTTTTCAGGATGTTGAATTTTTAACGCCTACTGCACATGATAAGCTTGTCAGGAAGCCAATGTTTAGACATGGAGGAGGTAACAGAGGGGAGGGGGAAGGAGGGGTGCTGCAGAGAGATCTGACACCATGGAAAAACATCACTGACAGAGATAGGAGAAAGGCAGCACAGAGTATATGAATTTAACTTTGCAATGGTGCAAAGTGTTTTTTTCACTATAGATGCCCTTTAAGTACCCAGGACAGTCCCAATTTTACCTGCCCTACCTCCCCACTGTTGGTGTAGTCCTTTTTATTTACCTGTTACTCTGCGTAGACTGATTTACAGTTAATCTGAGCATTGAACTTCTGGATTCTGCTGTAGTTTCTGACCCTCATACTTTCCTTGAATATGTGTATCGTGCTCCAATATCCAGCTTCTCTCTAGATCTCTGATCTAGTAGTGGATTTGGAGAGTGCACTTTAATTTAATTAGGTCTGATGTTGCTCCTGTCATTGTTGTTTAACACTTGTGATACTATTGTAACTGGGTTCTTTTTGCAATTTACAAATGAATGAAAGAAGCCAAAGGAAAACTGTATTGCCTAAAGTTTACATAAAGTAAACACTTGATTAGGCATAATTTTGCAAGGAATTCAATCATAGAAATTTGGACAGCCTCTGGAACTAAACACAAGTCCATGTAACAATGGACCCCAGACCCTCAAAAATGTTGCTGGGTAATTCAAACAACTTAATAAAATATAACAGGCATTTATGCACTGTCAAGTAAGCCGTGTGTTATCCACTTTGCATCATGCTAAGGGGAAAATGCACTATAGTCCAAACCTAAAAAAACAAGGGTATACAAGCTCCTGAATCCCACATCAATAGCACCTACTAAATACACTTGTGTCCAAAACATTATAAATACCGTTTAGTGACACAGATATATATTGCATATTATACCAGACCTGTAACATAGTTACCAAAATATAATACCATAAACAGTCATAAAACTCCAAAAGCTTTTTGTATAGATGTACATTTGTAAACATCACTTGCATTTGTGTGCCCCAGGTCCAGTTACACAGCACTCAGCTCAATTTAGTCCACTGGGAATTAGTAAAAGAAATTCCTCTAGAGGGACTCCTGATGGACTGAATTGAATTGAGTGCTCTATAACTGCACTTGAATTACGATCATGTTTTATGACCATTTGTGATATTTAGTTTTTTTTCTATTTTACAGGTTTGTTGTAATATGCATATGTGTCAGTAAACAATTGCTATTAAAGAGAGACTTGGGTTACTATTTTCCTTGTTTTTTTTTAAATTAAAACAAGCTTACATTACTACTGAGCAACTGATCGCTCAGTGATCTGAGTCAAAGTGCAAGACCATAACAAATAATATTAGGTTCTCCTGCTTACGGGCAGTTGACAATTTAATCATGCACAGAGAAATTACTGGATGGAAAGGTTAGTTCTAAAGAACGAATGTTAGGGTATATTTCATTGTTAGTGTGGCTGTTTTGGCATTACAATTTTGGATTAATTTACATATTTATCTGATGTTATTTGATTCTAATTACACAATTTAAATTATTCAAATACAATGAGAGAATGAGAAGGATCTGTAGTGATGTCTGGTGCTCAGTCTACTAGAAAAGTTTTCTGTTTTTAATAGATTGTGTCTCTGAACACAGACTGAACGTAAAGGCTGAACATGGACAATAAAAAAAAGAAAAGATACTTTTCAGCTTTTACATTGTCTTTAAACTCTAAATTCACAAAATAGTGTCTGTCATAAAAGTTTTCAAGTTGCATAACAGATGTTAAACATTTGCAATGCACAGTAGACATGTGATAAGCTTGATTCTTTTTGTGTAGTCTCTAAATTCATTATGGATACTTCATGCCTTCTGATAATTCATTGCATCTGCTTTTATTGTATGTATGAGGTCCTTTAAGGCTTTTTAAACCCATAGAAGCAAGCTGTTGTGTCAATCAATATGATTTAAGTAAGCCTTAGAAGTGCAATGCTAAACAAAACATTTGTTTGCTTTAGAAAACAACTTTTTTTCTAATGCCAGCTTTTTTTAGTGTCCCTTGAGCTATTATGTTAAAGTACTATGAATTGAAACTCTAATAAGATTCTGCAAACCTGTCATACAAAATGAGACACATTTTATTGCTCCCCAAGAACAAAGATAATTAAATAATGGAAATTTCAACTAAATTAGAATACCGGTAACTTTCCTGCCATGCATCTGGATTTATTAACATTAGATTTTGTTTGCTACATATATTTTAATGTATAGCTTTAAATAATGTCTATTTTATCCACAGATGACATCCACATTTCACTATTTAACTTCAAAATTATTTAAAAAAATACCCCACTCAATTCCCCCAAATAGGCAGTATACAGTATTAACATCCAGACATGACTTTATTCCACCACCCCCCTTTTTCCCTTTATTTTTCTCCCATATCCCTCTCTCTTTCTCCCCTCTCTTATCTATTCTACTACATAGAAATAAAAAAAGGTAAAATGAAGAGACAAGGTGACAATGTTTATTGTAAGTTTATTTACTGTTTGATAATATCACTGTTATGTTGTACAAACTGCTATTCCTCTTCTGGTTTTCAATAAAAACAAATTTATAAAAAAAAAACAAAACATGCAGACATGGTCAGAGCCAGGATTGGCGATAATGTACCATGGATCACATTGTCCACAACAATGATTCATCGGACACCAGATCCCTAGTCAATGGGATCAAAACTATATATAGGATTGGTGCACTCTGTCGATCTTTAGATTCCAAGATCCAGGAAGAACACACTGGATTTTAATCAACATATATGTATTTATATAGATTCACAGGTGTAAAAGATTGGGATTGGTGCACTCCAGGGACTTCTTTTGAAACCTTTATTGGGTAAAATCATTTATTAAGCTTGATAAAGGTCAGAGTGGAAAGACCAAAACATTGCTTCTGTGTTTTTACCCAATAAAGGTTTCAAAAGAAGTCCCTGGAGTGCACCAATCCCAATCTTTTACACCTGTGAATCTATATAAATACATATATGTTGATTAAAATCCAGTGTGTTCTTCCTGGATCTTGGAATCTAAAGATCGATAAGGGAATATGACCTACAGCATAAATAACTGAAACTGTTAAGCTGACCTTATGTAATCACACAAACATTATGTTAAACATACCTTGCCAAATAAATAGCCAGATCATCACTTACAGGATATCAACATACTGTATACCACTATATAACACATTATAAATAAGAGAGAAAGTAAAATATCTAATAAGGAGCCAGGAATGCCATGTCAATGAGATGAGTTGAAAAACTCAGAGCACTGACTAGATGATGCTGGAGGCATTTCACTTGGGGCATCAAACCCCTCTTGCAGTGCCAATGCAAGGAAGGACTGTGCTATAATTTAAAAAAAAACAACAGGCTGTGTAAAAACTGTAAAGATTTAAAGCAGAGGACAGACATTCCATTAGAAAATGTCTGTCATCAGACCCAACAGTATTGGCCTATTATCAGAAATGTGTATACCCGCCTTTACAAGTACCTCTAAATGGGTGAGATGGATGAACTTCCCAAAGTTCGGTCCATTTTTGAACTGTTGAACTTAAACAGTAAAAGTTCGGAAGTTTGATAGTTTGAAAATGGACCCATTAAAGTCAGTGGGGACAAATAGTTGTAAAAGTTTGGATTAATACTGTAAAAATTAGCAATGGTACCTTTCTGTACATGGCTCTGGGAAATGGTCTGGGGAACACGTACATATCACCAAAACTTTCTACTAACTTTCCTCATGATTGGGCAATTTTCAGCCTTTCACATTGAATTTTCGAGGGTCACCGAAATCCAACGACACATTTGAGGGTTATCGCCTAATTTGAGGGTTACCGAATGCCGCATTCGAGGAGTATGGAGCACTAAAATCAAGGGTTATCGCCGAATTCATGCCTTACCAAATTCAAAAATTATCGAAAAGTTCAGAAAATTTGAAATCCGGAATAGTTCAGGATCATTCAAACTATTAAAGTTTGGATCAAACTCAGGTTCAAGTTCTAGTTCATCTCTAATTCTAAGCAATTATATTTTCCTAATTTTACTAGCAAATATAATTGTTTAGTAAAAAGAAGGTCCCCCATATACAGTGTGTTGGTTAACAGACATAAAGATGAAAAAACCAAGACTGTGTACACACGAGCAAATATTTTGGGCCGAACAATGTTATAACTATAGTAAATGTCTGCTGTACTATGTGCCATGACTGTCCAAAGACTGATTGGACAGAAGAACAATTGGATCTGATGGAAAATTATGACTGATCATGATTTTCAATGATAGGAAGTTAAATTGGCCTGTCAATCACATCAAATGGTCTGTTCGTTTGTACCCAGCTTAAGTTCACCTGTTCCACTCTAGTGCGTTTACACTGGGAAATCAAATGTTAATTAGTTTTAATGAGTACACTTATTGTGAATCAGATACTCTGATTTATTTTCTATAGCATACTAATGTGAATCTGTACCTAGGCAACAGTACGGAGAAGAAAAGAACAACTAATCAGAACTGGGATATGCAAAAGGATAGAAAATGGTAAACAAGCCTCTCTTGTGACTGAAACCAATAAAAGTATTTTAGAGGGATTAGTTCCCTTTTGAGTAATATTTCAAACACAAATATTGTATGAATACTGTTGTCTAAGTCAAGAATAAATTTATAGAATATGACATTTATAGAATATGACAATAGACCTTAGTATAAACTAAGGCCTATTGACCTTGAAAAATCATTTGTATACGGATAGAGAACTGTTTTTTAGATTGTGTACAGAGTAGCTGTCAAATTAGCTTCATCTATTTGGGCTAAAGTTCTAAGTGAAGTGCCTCAGGGTTCTGTACTGGGACCGCTTCTATTTAATTTGTTTATAAATAACTTAAAAGTGGGTATTAAGAGCAAGGTCTCTCTGTTTGCTGATGACAAATTTTATTATGAGCATTGGAAACTTCAAATTATGTACAATTTCTATAGGCAGACCCAGACAGATTATCAAAATGTCCAGGAAAGTGGCAGGTGAGATTTAATATCGATAAACATAAAATGGTGCATTTAGGGGTTTAACAATACCTATACCATTAAAGGCTCTATGCGCTGTAATCTCTGTTAAAATATGATTTAAGGATTCTTGTAGATAACATACATATTTGTAGCAAGCAGTGCCAGACAGCAATGGTTTGAGCTATTGTCTTCTATTAGACTCAAGGGAGAAAAATGCTATTCTCCATCTTTACAAAGAACTGGTAAGGACTCATTTGGAAGACACGTTGCAGTTTTGCAATCTCATATTTAAAAAGGACATCTTGGAAATGTTAACATTTCAGAGAAGGGCAACTATTAAAAAGAGGAATTCATTATCTATTGCAGTGTTACTACAGTATGTATTTAGATAAATAAACGAACCCCACATGACCATTTTTCATTAATTATATAAATTACACCTTTTATTGAATTTTTTAACAAAACATCCTGGCTCAAAAATGCATTTATTAAAATTAAAGCATTTCATTGGTTTATAAATACCAATAAGTTACAAAATGCCAAGAACAGCAAAAACACCATTAAAGCTGCAGTTTAATTATTTCATTTTTAAAGAGCATGTCCACCCCCAAAACTATAATCCCCCCAACTACTGGCCCCATTATGTAGTGTAGTGTAATCCTTACCTCACATCCCAGCTCCATATGGTTCTCCTGTAGTCCCCCCCAAAATCCCAAAAACTGCCCACCAGGAGGATAGCAGAGTCCATATAGGACACTGCCTGCTACCTGGCCTCCGGGAGAAGTTTGGCATGCGTACTGCAGCCCTTCTCCCACTCCCTCTCCCTCCCTCTCCGGATTCCCTCCCCCTAGCTTAAAATCCTTTAGTTATAAGATTCCCCATGCCTGCCCAGCCCCAACCGCTATATTTCTTTGTTTAGAAAGCTCCCCAAACTTTACTTACCTCTCCTCTTTCCTCCGCCGAAGTGAGCTGCTGGCAGCCGCGTCCGTGATTGGCTGCCGCTTTTCTCGCAAGCAGAGGGCCGGGAGCGCGGCGGAGGAAAGAGGGGAGGTAAGTAGAGTTTGGGGAGTTTTCTATACATGTAAATATAGCGGTTGGGGCTGGGCAGGCATGGGGAATCTTATATCAAAAAAATTTTTTTAGGGTGGACATACCCTTTAATCAGTTTATTAAAGGACAATTATACTTGCCTTCCTTACTCTCTTCAGTCCATTAAAAGGACCTAGAGTGAGGACCTAAACTGCTATGTCCTCACCCCTGGACAGTATTTCTCTCCAGATATACTTACCAAAACTTTCCCTTGCCACTCCAGTCTAGTTTCGCATCTCACTGTTATCCCCAATCTGGCCAATGGGAAGGCATGCTCCTTGCAGAGTGGATCTTTCCATTTTACTTGTGACAGTCCATAGGGCGAATTTAGACTGGAGCAGCGAAGGAATTTAGAGTAAAGTATATATTAAGATAGAGACTGTACACAGGGGTGAGGACTTATGGTTTATGTCCTCACCCTGGGTACTTAGGACTATCTTAGGACTATATTTATTAGGACTATAATAGTCATTTAATGTTTGAATGGTATGTTTCATTCTAAATCTCTAATACATATTAATATACAGTATCAATATGTAATTTGTCATATTTTCTAATAATCGGAGACCAAATGGATTGCAGTTCTGAGAAAGCTAATTCTAAAGATCAGTTGCTAAACCAATAATGGATAACATGAGTTACTGTTATTAAACTGCACACAGAAATTAGGCAGCAATTATGTTTTAAATGCCTATTATCTGATCAGGTTCTAAAGTCCATTATCTTTTTTTCATGGAGAGGATAATATTTAAACAAAGATATCCGGATAAGACCATGAAGGCTGATACGGGGAAGCTGTGAAATTTTTTGATAACATCACATTGATAGCAGTAAAGACATTTATAAATGTACTTCTAATAGTTCTATTGATTATGGTGTTGGTGGCTTCTTTATTGTCGTTTAAAATGGTGGGATAGTAATTTTTTTAAAAATAGTTTTTAAAACATTAAAATCAATTTTGAAACATAAAAGGTTTGCGGGTGACAGTTTGCCTGACTGATCATGCAATCCCATAGGGAACCGCATAATCAACAGTGGTTGGGCCGAAAAATCTGCCGGTGTGTACCCAGCCTTAGATCTATTTCACAACAGTGAAAACTCAGTGCATATTTTTATTGCTGAATATTACCAATAACAGTTGAGGTAATGATTGACCAAAAAAAAGGCTTAAAGGCATCATAGCTTACATGTTTGAGGTTTCTTGCAGTTTTAGGGTCTAGCTATTTAGCCCAAAGCAATAGCTAGAATGCTTAAGATTTCTCACACAAAATCATAGTAACATAGTAATTGAGGTTGAATAAAGACATACATCCATCAAGTCCAACCTATTAACTTTTGTTTTTTACCCCACCTAACAGTTGATCCAGAGGAAGGCAAAACAGCTAGAAAGGGGGGAAAAAATCCTTCCTGACTCCAAACGGCAATTGGAAAGTATCCCTGGATCAACCAGATCTACAGTATATATATTAATACCAGTAATTCTAAATATTTTTTTAGTTTTAGAAACTTATCCAGGCCATTTTTTAAGGTATTCAATGAACTTGCCATTACCACATCTGCTGGAAGACAGTTCCACAGTTTCACCGTTCTCACTGTAAAGAAACCTTTCCTAACCTGAAGATGAAACTTCTTTTCTTCCAACCTTAAAGGATGTCCACGAGTCCTCTGATATAACCTATTAGTAAACAATGCACCAGAGAGTTCATTGTATGGCCCATTAATATATTTGTATAAGGTTATCATATCCCCACGCAAAGTCGCTTCTCCAATGTAAACAGCCCTAACTTGTCTAATCTGCCTGCATAGTCAAGCCCCTCTATTCCCCCAATTAATTTAGTTGCCCTTCTCTGAAATGCTTCCATTTCCAAGATGTCCCTTTTCTATATGGGATTCCAAAACTGCACCGTATATTCCAAATGAGGCCTTACCAGTGCCTTGTAAAGAGAGAGAATAATATCTTTCTTTCTTGAATCTATTCCCCTCTTTATACAAGACAATATCTTGCTAGATCTAGCCGTTGCTATTAGGAGTGTACCTAATTTTTTTACACTTGTTCCCTAAAGGTACAAATTTAGAAATGTAATAGTTTAATATCCCTTTAAAAGTGGTCCACATCTGCTCAGTATCTTTACCTAGAAACAATTTCCCCCAGTCTGTGAGCAGGAGTAATTCCTTTAACAGTATAAAATTAGCTTTCCTAAAGTTAAAAGGTTTTGTAACCCAGTGCACTTTAGTTTTTTGCAACCTACATTAAATGACACTATATCATGGTCACTATTCCCTAAGCTTCCCATTAACTTCATTTCCAAAATGAGCTCAGGGTTTAGATATCACTAGATCCAACAACGCATCCTGTCTAATAGGAACTTCTACCATCTGTGAAAGAAAATGCTCATATAGGAAATTTTAGAACTTTATACCTTTTGAGGTGCTGGCAGTTCCCTTACTCCAATCTATGTCAGGGTAGTTAAAATCCCCCATAACCAGAACATGCCCCATACCAGCAGCCTTCGCCAACTGCATATGGAGATTCTTTTCCACCTCCTCCCCAGCATTTGGCGGCTTATAACATACTCCAACAATTAATTTACCTACATTCTTGCTTCCTGTACACAGTTCCACCCATATTGTTTCTGCCGTATCGTTTACTTCCCCATCTATTCCATCTTTTAAATTTGGCTTCAATTCCTTTTTAACATACATACATACTCCACCTCCATTCTCATTAATTCTGTCATGTCTAAATAAGGAGTATCCTTCAATATTTACTGTCCAGTCGTGTGAATCATTAAGCCATGATTCTGCTATACCAATCACTTCATACCTTTCCTTTAAAGCTATTATTTCAAGTTCCCCAATTTTTCCAGCCAGACTTCTTGCATTTGTAAACATACATTTTAGATTATCAATTGATTTACTTCTTTACATGGTCGTACATGCCTCCTTATCCTCTATGCTCCCCCTTCTCCATCCTCCATTGTGTTAATAGCCCCCTGATCCTTAACTTCTCTATCTACCCCTGTGTAGTTCAACATACCCTCCCCTTTTGCGGCTATATCAATCTCTATGCAATCCCAGATGTAGCCAAGGGGAAGACACGCTCTGCGGACTGTCACAGAAAGTGGCAGAGGGGAGGAACGACCAGAGCTCTGATGGAAACTTTAAATAAGTATAACAGCTATTAGGTACCCAGAGGGTTGTACCCCTGGGCACTATTCCTCTATAGAATGTGGAAAAAGTGAGTATAAATGTCCTTTAAGGCAGAGTGTGACTAAGCAGTAACTGTTTTTAAGATTTGAGTAAAGTTGTTTAAAAAGGCCAATCATATTAGCCTATTAATATATTAATACAACTGATAGTTACAATTTCCCTTTATTTTTATACCATAGTCTCTTATAATAATATGTCTGGAAGATCTTATTTTTTGATTGGGGAAAATATTAAGATGTATATCCAAAAAGAAATTTTACAAAAATAGAATTAAGCAAGAATTTGACTGTCAGATGTTATCCAGGTGGCAGTGTCTCAGTTGCATACCTAGTGCTGTACATAATTTAAAATTGTATGATTCTCCCTTAAAGAACTGATAAGAGTAACTACCTCTAAGTATGGTGGAAGCGTCCGCATCTTCTATACTAATAAAAGGCAAAGCCCTCACTCACTCACTCATCACTAATTCTCCAACTTGCCGTGGAGGCAGACGGCTTAAATTTGACAGGCTCATTCATTGCACCTTACTTACAAAAGGTAAGCAGGTTTCGTTTTGAAATTCCACCTGTAACGGTGAGTATCTGACATTGCACAGACTTATGGTTACCTAGCTTACAAGCTATACAAATCTATATGGTTGGTCCGATTTCAACCAAATTTTGTATGCATATACTCCTTTACCAGTAAAAGGTTAATGAAATATTTTTTTTCAGGTGGGGGTGAATGGGGGGGGAATAGAATTTTGAACTCCTGCACACTAACGGCTGGACCGATTTTTACCAAAATTTCAGGGTGTGTGTGCGGGGACTGGCTGAGGTGTAAGGGGAAGGGTTTGGAGGGTGGACAGAGAGGAATAGTGGGGGGTATTGGGGGCGGACGGGGAGGAGTGGTGGGGGTTATTTTCACCAAAATTTCATAGTTGAATAAAAAATATCAAATTAAAGTTAATGAGTGTTGCATTATCGTAAAGCTTATTGAATTGTCTTTCATTAATATATCAAGTGCAGAGTAATTACAGCAATCTTGATATATTATTGCTTTCTTACTAAAAAGGTTATTTGAATACATCTCCGCTGCGAAGCGCTGGTATTTTGCTAGTTAATAATAATTTTTTCCCCTTTATATTATAACATTATTATTAAAGGGATTCAATAGTGACATCCTGAAAAGCAATTGTATTGCTTCAAAATGCTAAAAAGGCTTTTAAATAGTGTTTATTTATGATAGTGGAATTTCCTGAAATATTATAAAATATTCTATATCTGTCATAAAAATAAGAAGATGGGGCCCACTTGGATCCCAGACTCCCCTGCAGTTACGCCCCTCCCTGAGTTAATTCAACTTAGTTGTGTAAGCATTGTGGTTAAGTGTAGAGAGAATGGTGTGATGGGAAATTACACCGTTAAAGGGTATCTCCACTCGGGGCATAGAAGACAAGGTCCGTCAGGACCTGTCAGACCAAGCGCCGGGGGAGCGAGCGAGCGGGTAAGTTTCTTACCTTGTCTCCTGGCTCCTGTGTGTTCTATTGAAGAACGGAAGGTAAGGCACAGCTCCTTTACCTCCCGTTCTTCAATAGAACTGGATTCACAAAACTTATAAAAACGAGTGGAGATACCCTTTAAGTAAACAATGCACTAAGCAGACATTTTGCATAACTACATGGGTTTATTTTAAAAACAAAAACATGCAAGCTCATAGTGTATTTCCTCCACGGAACATAGTTTTGATGATGCCCAGGTTAAAATGAACTACCGTTTAACCCCTCAAACAATGGAACATGGGTAAAATTTATAAACCGAACATAGGGTTTTGTCTTCGTTTTGCCTTTATTTTGGATATGGAAGTGGTTTAAATAAGCAACCCCATAGACTGCCAGAAGGATTATCAAACTTGAAAATTAAATGTTAAGTCCCAATATAATGTATGTATGCATTTTATTTCTTTTATAGGGCTACATATTCTACAGCACTTCATATTTATTTAATCCATTCACACCAGGCCCTGCCCCCAAAAAATTACAATTAAATCACTTTATCTCTCTCACACACACACAACTTATAACAGTAAAGTATAGCATATGAGGTTGAATAATGACATAAGTCCATCTCGTCCAACCTTTTATGATTGTGGAAGAAACCAGAATGCCGGGAGGTAACCAACGCAAGCACAGAGAGAACATACAAACTCCTTGCAGATAGAGTATGTCCAAGGGAGGATTTGAATCCTCAGCACTGCAAGGCAACCAATGAAGTTCTATTTTTATTTCTGTGTATTACTAGGGCTGAAATGAGATTTGACGTACTACATTTTGCCATACTACCTTTCAAAATGGATTGTTACAATGGATTACTTAATTTAAACTGTTGCAGAGCAGTAAATGATTGAATGTGCCTTTCCAGTTGGCATCTTCTTGCTGACTTCTAATTAGATAGAATGGAAGAAATGGAAACTTACTTAAAGCAGTCCTGACATACAAGAATTTCTATACAACATTGTGTACAAAAAGGAAGTCTCCGAAATGGAAAGGGCTCAGAGACAACTAAATTAATAAGGGAACTGGGGGAGTCAGATTGGACGGATTGGATAAAGCTGGCTACACACTTGAAAGATTTTTGAAAGACGACAGACAGGATCATCTACAATATCCTGTCAGTTATTTTTCAAAGATCTGCATACACACAGTCCCGAGCATTCTCCCTATAGGAGAATGCACGGGACTGTGTGTTTCCCTCGGCCGCAGCAGTCACCCCTATAGGGAGTCTACTGTGGCCAAGGGAAATTTCCCCTCTTTTCCTAGCGAGCGTTCAGCCAACCCAAACGTTCAGCGGGCGCGCTTAATCGGAAAAGCAAGGTACGCACATTACTGAAAAAGCCTGGATACTGTTGGATCCGACGGTATCGGGGCTTTATCGGTACTGTGTGTACCTAGCTTTAGTTACAATAATGTACACTAGGGAAAAGGCGCTTGCGTGGGGATATGATTACTGTGTATAAATACATTAACGGGCCATACAATAAACTATCTGGGGCATTGTTCACAAATAGAACATGTCAGAGGACACGGGGACATCCCTTAAGACTGGAAGAAAAGAAGTTTAATCTTCAAGTTCGGAAAAGGTTTATCACTGTGAGAATGGTAAAGCTATGGAACGGTCTTCCAGTGGAAGTTATGGCAGGTTCATTAGATTAGAGTTTTTTAAAAGAAACTTGATTTGAGAATGTTGCATGTGATTGGTGATTGCCACTTGGAGTCAGGAATTAATTTTTCCCCCGTTCATGTTTTTGGTTTTTTTTGTTTTTTTTTTTGGGGGGGGGGTCCTCTGGATCAACAGTTGAGCAGGAAATGTGGGTATTGCTGAGTAGGTTGGACTAGATGGACGTCTTTATTTAACCTCAAATACTATACTATAAACCGTTGTTTTGCCTTTATGATAATATAATGATAGTACCTAATTTCTCCAATCTCTTAATAGAATGTCTAACTGCACCATCATAATATAAACTAAAGCTTAAGCTTAAGTTAAGGGTTAACATGAAAAAAAACACAACTCCAAATATAAGACCCATGATTTCTTTTTCAGTAGTATATAACGAGGGAGACGCAATACTTACCTCTTACCTTCTGGGTTCCCACAATGCAGTTATCATTGATGATGTACCTTCTGGGTTCCCACAATGCAGTTATCATTGATGATGGATGGAGGAGTGCAGAGGTAACACCTCTATTGAAATGCCCATCTGCAGTAATGGAAAACGTTCCAGGCGCTGCATAGTTAAACCATTGCTAACCCCATATTAAATTAGTCCGTGTGGGTTTAAATCTTTTTTTAGCCTTTAGTGGCTAAGATTGCCTGAACACATCCTAACCTGATAAAAGCCCTTTTTCAAACAGTGCTTGACAAGTTGGCCTGGTGGTTCCACTTCCCTTGGGGGGTCATATGAAATTTGTGAATATTACGGGGCATAGTACCTAAAGACATAGGAAGGTGTTTAGACATATTTACATATATCGCTATTTGGCACAGTTACCAGTATTGGAACCTTGCCCAGATAAATTAGAGGGGTTTTTGAAGGGTTTTCTATGCAAATATGTTTATCACAATCTCTTCTTTTATTTCATACTTTACAAAGCTATGAATCACATCAAATATAAAGTTCAGTTAATTATTGTGTTGTCTTCTGTGTCTGTGATGCTTTGGAAGGATGTGTATGACTTGGATTCATAATTAAGAATTTGGAATAAAACACCTGAGACTTCTGGCACACCATACGGCTTATTTGTTCCAAGCAACACTGCTGAATGACCTTATCATTAAAGCTGCATAAAAAGAAACTTAATAGTGTCCATAAGTATTGCGCTGTTTTTACCTGGTAACCAATCAGACATGCATTGCTAATGATGCTTGGCACGTGGTCAAATGTAAATCATACAAATTGTGTATTAACTATTAGCATGCACATCCACACTAAGAATAACTGCAGTCTTGATCTTTCAGTGGAATTCCAAATTGAAACTTCTCATACCAGCAGGTATCCTGGAGGCCTAACAATGAAAGATACCCAGGCTACACTATGCATAAGAATTACAGTTTGCTGAATGGTCTAATTTGTATTAATACAGTAGATGAAATAAATCTAGAATGTATATATAGGTATCTTTCTGTTACAGCTTTCTCTATATGATATTATGAAGTACTAGTTTTATAACTCATTTTCTGATTATATTAGTTATAATATTATAACTATAGGTACTAAAAAGGACTATTGGGAAAATTGGCAACTTTGAAACACAATCTCTAGAGTCCAGATGAAGTGGTTTTCAATTTCCTATGAATAATTGCTGTAAATGAATACCATTTTGTAAAGAAGAGGAAAATAATGTCTGAAGATTAGCAGTTGTGAGTTTGATCTGAATTCCCATTGTTACTGTATTAAAGGGCAAGTTCAGTCCAAAAAAAACCTTTTCTCTAAATTGTATGTTACCCCGCCAAATCTCACTTTCCCGTTATTCGTAGGTTCCAAAAAGGCTCCTAAACTTACCTGACCCGGACCCTCGCCGTCAAGGTGCCACCCCCTGCTCCTGTTTTGAGTTTTTTTTTTTAACTAAAACAGGAACAGGGGACTTCTGCACAGCCTGCTGCCTTGCTTCCTGGTCATGGCTGTCAGGCAAAAACTTTGCCCCCTAACTGACAGCCACAACCAGTGATCCTTTCAATATTTAAACGTCATACAGACAAAAATGTATGATGAAAAACATCATAATATCTGAAATCATAACATCAGATCTAGATGCTGGTCTTCTCTATCATGGGAAGTACTCATAGGCACATTATGTATGGGCATTTTAATATGACACTAAGACATTGCTCAGTAAAGAACAAAGGTGAAAAGAAAGTTGTTAAAGTGTAACTGTGGTACAAAAATGTCTTTAGATAAATTGACAGGAATTGCTTTCCTACGTATGTTTGCAGTTTACTTTCATTGTTTTTTTTTACATAGTTTTGAAGATATTTACTTTTTTACGTGTGATATGGTAGCAGCATCACTAGATCCCCTTCACTTGCTCTGAAACCATGTGACAATCCCTCTTCACTGGGTCTTCTCCTCCTCCATTAAAAAAAGACAAAAATGTATACAGTACACACTCCCTGCTGTGTGCTGTGCTTTTATCCCCCCCTTCAGTCCTCCTTCAGTCACTGTTACTCGATACCTCTCTTGTTTCTTCTGCTTTCTCCTGCACTGAGCATGTGCCAACCACAGGTTAGAAGGAGGAACTAGTATTTGTGACTCCTGATTCAGAACCTCCCACCCCTATCCTTCTGATCAGTGATTTTTCATATCTTGAGCTGTGCAGCATGTAGAAAGGTGGTTGTTGGCTTATTTTAAAGGTAGGAACCTGGCCTTTTATTTAAAATAAATTTGTGTGGAGACAAAATCTAAAATGATAGTCCAAGATGGTAGCCAATTTACAGTCCTCCCTATTTTCCCTCTAGTCTATACTACACATATCGTACATATCACATACAGAATATTAACAGGTTTGTAAATAGCTAATTTTAAACAATTCAGAGATACCAAACATTATATGTATAGGAGTTTGTATGACAAAGAAGTTAAATATCTCATGTTCCCCTTGTGATATTTGGGAAAATATTACATACGTCCTTCCCTGGAATTATTATGATGTATGGGGAACTGACATCTGTTTAAACTCTGCTTTAAAGCAGCAGGCCCCCTGTGGCTACCATGACGCTCAGTCTAAATGTGGCCATACATATGCGATTTGTACAGCATGTGTACCGACAGATCACATTGGTATCTGTCGACACACATGCTGTTGAAACCGCATACACAACATACCAAATTTTTCATGGTATGTTTTTAACCACTTACGGTAACTGGGAATAATAGGAACACACTGAAGGATTGACTACACAAGACCTCTACCAGCCAAAGAGTAAGTGTTTTTTAATATTTATCAATTATTAGATTGATTTTAATGGATACGACCACTTGGTTTTAATTAGAGATTATTTTCTTTTTTTTCTTTTTTCCTTCCCTTTAAATAAACATCTCACCGGCCTGAGTAAATTGCGCAACCAGAATTTAAAGTAACCGCATACACATACATGACCGATCCCCATACACGCTATGGGGATTGGTCGGTCGTGCGGCCATAAATGGTACGATCGCATCGAACCAATAACTACCGATGGAAATTTTCCATCTTGACCAACTGTAGTGGTGACTACAGTCGTTTGTCGGCACTCCGGTCGGTCGGGAAAAGCCCATACACACGAACCATAATGGGTAAACCCCATCTTTCGTATGTATGACCACCTTACTGGTCCACCTATTGGTTTTTACAGTGACATTCACACCTTCTTACTTTTAAGTAGATACCCTGCTGAGTTATACCCTCTGGAGAATAATTGGAGGTGGGGATGAATACTTCTACAGATGGTCTGAAGTCAGCGGTTTTATTAATTCTTTGATTACCTCTGAGTTGGAATATGTTGAAGTTGCCATATTGCTTCACATTGCTTCTGGTTAAGTGAAATAAATGGAAAATTGCTGATGCCATTATAGGTATTACCTTTGGGAGGTTAAATGACGTTTGTGACAGGTAATATTGGTTCACAGAAATAACAAGATTGAAAAGGAAGTAGCTGAAATAACTCTTCTGCCAATACTTTATTGAAAAATATTCTGAAAGTTATCTTAAGGATTGTTAAAATCCAAAAATGTGGAGGAGTTACTTTTGGTATGAAACATTAGATAACATTGTTTGCTATGCTTTTTATATGTATCTATTTATAACTAGATTGTAAGCAACGGGGCAGGGAACTCATTACCTCTTGTGACAAAGCTCTAGCACTTCTATTTATATAATTTATATATTCATGTACTGAACTATCTATGTATTTGTTCCCCTTGTATGACTTTATTGTATTTTAATACTGTACAGCGCTGCGTCCCCAAGTGGCGCTATATAAATAAACATACACATACATACATATAGAAATAGAATGGATAGGTGCACTTTAAGGTCTTGTTAATGTTTACTGGAAAGGGACTAGCAATGTTTCAGTCTCTGTTCAAAGACACCCCCAAAAATAATTTATAGCTGAAGTTCTACCCTTTCATTAAAGGGTATCTACACCCCCCAAACTAACTTTTTCTGTAGTGTAGGGTACCCCAGCCCACCCCCAACTGCCATGTTAGTTTTGTTTAAAATATAAACAGAAACAGACTTACCACTGATTGTTCCCTCGGCTATCTGCTGCCCACTCTATGCTTGCCAGAAGTTGCAAATGGGGGCCGAACCGGCAGCCGTGTCTGTGATTGGCTGAGCTATGCAGAGAGCCGAGAGAATGAAGGGTGTAAGTATGAGGGGTGTAAGTATTTCTGCTGTTTTTTGGGGGGGTGGGTTGGGGTACAGTACACTACAGAAAAGGGTTTTAATGGTAGGGGATAAAGCTGCACGAAGGTATCCGGAGGGTGGAAGGAAGGGAGGGGGAAGTCTCCCTTGCACAAGCTAGAGTCCTCCAGGAGGACAAGGAACAAACAGGGACTGGATGATACGCAGACTGTTCACTTTTCTGAACTTTGGACAGGCACTGCAGGAGAACCATAAGAAGCAAAGGTGTAAAGTCAGGATATTTAACTCTAAACAGTGAGGCTAGTAGTAGGTTAAATTTTAGTTTTTGGGATGGACATGCCCTTTAACATTTTGTGATAAAACCAATTTAGTAAAATTACATTATTATAATTAAATTTAATATTAACGTGCCATTGTAGCATTATCAATAAAAAATATGTGTTGTTTCTCACCATTACACCCCCCAACTTTATCTAAAGGTTAAATTATTAAAGTTTTATCATTTTTCAAGGCTATTCGTTCATTTACTGTAAGAGCGGGTGGTCTGACCTTTCTGTATGCCACAGAAATAAAAAACACAGATACTTGGATATGGATAAAAGGGAACATTCCTTTACTAGTGTTGCCAAAGAGGTGTATACCAATTAACCAAAAATTGCATATATAAAAAATGTATCAAATATACATATATACTACATATATAAATTAGAGTGTCCTCCTCTGCGTGCAAGGACCGGAACTCCTTACCAGAAGTTATCTACACAGCACGCAAGACGAAATGCGTATAGGGAGTGCTAACCCGCGGCGCTGATCACAGGAGCCAAGCACAGAGTGTGCAGCCATAAGGGGGAGAGCTGACCAGTGGAGGAGACCACGGAGGGGCTGAGGAGGCTGGAATACTGCAGCATTTCGGTGTTGTGGTAGACAGCAGTGGAGGGGTACGTGATTCCAGGGACTTTATTTATATATATTTTTTCACGCAGACGGTTTTTCAGACGGATTATATGCTGCTGGGACTATTTTTTATATGAGCACACTGTTTGCACGCAGAGGAGGATATTCTTATTAGAGATGGCCAAACTTTCTGGTGGCCGCAGGACTACTTCTCAGAGTCGGTGGCCTCAGCGGAGCTGGTGTCACCGGATGGAAGACAGAAGATGCCGCCCAAGCTTTTAAGAGCTGACTGGGGTCCCGGTTCGAGCTGCGGGACCCCCAACAAAGGCACTTATCAGGGGATTTTCGTAAGCGGCCGTTCAAGGCCTGCCGAACGTTCGAAAATCCTTGTACATTCGAGAATTCTCAAACGTTCAAGGATTTTCGAAAATAGTCCCGCAATTCCCGGAAAATCAAACTAGTTGAATAGTTCGAGTTCGTCCAAAGTCATAAAGTTCGGCTCAAACTCGGGTTTGAGTTCTAGTCCATCCCTAATTCTCATTTATATATATGTATATTTGATAAATAAATTTTACATATGCAATTTTTGGTTAATTGGTATACACCTCTTTGGCAACACTAGTAAAGGAATGTTCCTTTTTATCCATATCCAAATATCTGTGTTTTTTATCTGAGTATCTCTATCTGAGTTTTCTGGAATTTTTGTATCCTTTTCCAGTGGATCCTCGGATTTTTATTCTATTCATCTTAGCCTTTAACTTTTTTGTTTTGGTACAGTATTTCTGTATACCACACCACAACCATGACATGCTGGAAATGTTCACCTTTTTTCATCAGCTTAACAATACTGTATATACCGTATATTGAAATGCAGGCACATACTAACAAATGCTCAGGTGCTGTCCACAAGATTTTTAAATAACAATATTGGTTTGTATGGAGCACTCCTGTATATTTAAAAAAACTTTTATTCAAACTGTGCAAAACATGAGCAACATTTCATTCTGTAGTCTGAGACCTTAATCAAGCTAGTTTTAACAGCAGTGATTCAGAATTTGAAACATATCAGGTCCCTTCCCCAATTGTAACATCATCCATTCATACATTAATTTTTGACTGTGCAAAATTGACTTTCTGTATTTAGGACATTTAAATACTTGTGCAACATAATACCATAGCATAAGTATAATAATAGCATTAATAGCATAAACAAGTAGTTTATATTTCTATGCAAAAACAATTAGACATTGTAACAATTTCTGTATATTGTATAATTTAAAATTTTAATTGTGATAAAACTATTAAAAATGTACTGTTAAAAATAGGCTCCACTGATTCTTTCCTAGACTACATACTGATCTTTCATTAATCCATAAAATAAATTTTAATTTTTTATTAATTAAGTTTATTTATTTTTATTTATTGATATATTTATTTATCTTTATTAAATTAAGTTTAAATGCTACAAATCCTTTTTTAGTTAAATTGTTCCAAGCTAAAAAGATTTTAATATTGCTTACACCAATTCTGTCTCATTTAGGAAAAATGTCATAGATACATATTCGTTGAAACCTCTAGGTTAAACAGTCAAGATAACTTATCCACCAGGTCTCACACTGTAACAACATTTTTTAATGGTCCTCAGAAAAGAAAGCCATACAGCCAATGCCCAGTCCTGCATATAAAGATTCAGCTTGTTGATGTATGCAGGATCGTCCAAAAATTATCAACGTGTCCACTATATTTTTCTAGAAAATGAATCATGTTAATTCAAGGTGACATTTAATCCCAGGCAAATTAAATAGTGTTGAAGTAGCACAGTAGGGCATAACTTTATTGTATTGTAGGGATGCTTTTTTATATTTTCTTAATAGCACAGTGGGAGAAAAGCTTTATATATGAATATCGAAATCTCCCTTTACAATTTTTTTAGGTGGAGTACCTATTATGGTTAAATTCAGTGATCAATAAGTTATAAAAATGTTCCTTCATTTTATTAATAAAAGCCTAATTGTTGACTTTTTATCCTTTCCAATAGTAAAAGTTAATCAAATATTTTTTAAACGATTCACCAATAGAAACAAAATACGTCAACGTTTAGCATATATATTATATATCACTAATATTACTAGATAAGAAATAGAATATTTGCACTCAGTCTCGAAAACTCAGCAATGTACAAAATATCTCCTAGGAATCACAGACATTTTCCTTCGTATAATAGGAGAAAGATAGAGGTTTTCAAATGTCATAAAAAAGATAGTCTGGTAATAACCACTGTCTGCAGAATGGCAGAATAAGCAGAATGTTTTATATGCAAGAATGTGCAAATGGTTTTTCTCATTTCACTGTAGTTAAATTGTGTTTTGTCTAAATTAGTTATCTGACTAGTGCACAAGCATAGGCCTTTAAAAAGATCAGTACACTAAAACAAAATGTATTGAAATAAATTGCACATTGTATTGCTCATGGTATCCTGTTTAAGCTTAATGCATGTTGTGTAACCACTAAAGATATAGAGGTTGAAACGCTCAATGATTTTGCATTGTAGATACATAACTTCTCATTTGCTTGTTCAGAATAGATCAGCAGGTTTTCAATTCTCTGTAATTTTTTTAAGGTCACTATTTTCTTGCACTGCCTGTTTTCTACAGGATGTGAATATTTGATGTGAGGTGACAGAAATAAGTAGAAGGGCTGTAGCTATTTAAGCACTTCTATGTGCTGTCATCTGCAAGACTGTAGATTACAAAGCAAATGAGAGATTTTTGAATTCTAGGCTGGTTAGGAATGATGGCTGCTTATCACTAGGAACCTAATAATATATATTAGGAGATGCTTAAAAATCTAAAAAAATTACCATGTCTCATCTTCACAGTCTGCAGCAGAAATGAAAATGATATGAGTATCCAATTTTTTAAAATATTATTTGTAAGAGGAAAACAAAACAGTGAAAACACAGTCCACTAAATCATTGTAGACTATTGGGCAACCCTAAGGCTATAGCTCATACCTTTCTAGCTTCTGTTGTAAAAAGATGAATACTGCTTGACCTGAAGAAGGGAAAATGATATCTAAAAAGCTTGTCTATAAAAATACACTTAGTGCAACTGCTGCTAGTCTAATATCAATTAAACATTCTTATCTACTAACTACTGCAGTTGAGGGTTGAATAGCCCCAATTTTAAAGTCTCTAGTCCTTGGTCACTTTGTCATTCTAAGGGTGCACCTTTCTCAGTAAGGCACTTTTAAGTGAATAAAAAAATGTGCTCACTATGACGATTGTCTTGTTATTGGGCCAGCCCAATGGGGCTTGCTTACTAGACAAATACTATTAAATATAAGGAATACCCCCCCCCCTCCTTTACAGGGTAATATAAGGATAGCAAGTCACATAGAATTCCATGACCATGTGTAGGGCATGGAACTCTTGAGATGACTTCATATCCTTATATTATAATTTTAAAAAAGTACTAGACAAATAATAAGACAGTTTGTAAATAATATTAGGTGTGTCTGAGTGTGCACCTTACTGTCAGTCATAGAAAAGGTACGCACTCTCTCTTTGCTTAATGTCAGTGGAGCGGGAGACTAAACTGTCCATTTCACATACCCAAGATTTTTTTTTAATCTAGGACACTTTGTAAACTGGATATTAACAAGGTCAGTTTTTTTCATGGACTTTAATTGGAGGTAAAGGCTGTGGAAGGCAGGCAGTGTAAATGGTACAGTATAGGATTTAGCTGAGTTATATTTTTATTAGGAAATATTCCACAGCAACTCCACTTATGTATTATAGGAGGCATAACAGATTAGAAATCTATATAGCATCTCTAGTGTACAGTTTCTAAAAATGCCACTGTTTATCTTTTGATGCTACCACTTCTCATACAATTTTTAAATCAATATTTGCTAAAGTAACAACATAAACAATGTATTATAATTACAGTTACGGTATAATTTAGTTATATATTTTTTGGACCTAACAAAAGGAAGTTTCCTGTGAGTGTAACGAACTTGTGAGTGGCCCTTTCTCTTAAGGACCTTGATCTCAAGGACATAAAAAAAGAAGGACACTTAATCATTTGATGGTTGTATGGTGTGTGTGAAAGTTTGAAAATAAGGATTGTTTGACAGTTTGAAAATAAGGATTGTTTGTACTGTTAAAAACTGTGTGCGGGATTGAGTGTGCAGTAAGCAGACTAATCTTTCTTCTTCCAGTTAAAGGGGTGTGCTGGACTTCTATATTCTAGTATTGTACCTGTTGTAATCACAAACAGGCTGCGAAAGGGTTAATAAGTGTTTGGTTTTTTTTTCTCTCTTTCTGGCTCTTGCACTAATTGGTGTGGGGGTTGGGGCCTATTAGTTAAATAGGATTCACAGTGTTGGGCCTGTGGTTTGGACCTAACAAAAGGAAGTTTCCTGTGAGTGTAACGAACTTGTGAGTGGCCCTTTCTCTTAAGGACCTTGATCTCAAGGACATATAAAAAGAAGGACCTTGAAACAAGAAGGGCAATTAAACAAGGTTTGTGCGTCACTGTGTTGGTGTGGTGTATTAGAAGGGACAGTTTTGTCAGTACCATGCAATGTGCATCGTGCCACATGTATAGGAACCTGGAGCAGATGTTCCGGGGAACCTATGTCTGTGTCAGGTGTGAGTGGGTTGCCCGTTTGGAAGCTGAGGTGGAGAGTCTAAGGGGGCAGCTTGCAGCATTGCGGGGATTGGCAGAACTGGGGGGTCAGCAGGCACTGGCTGGGGCCAGTATAGAGGTGGGTGGAAGAGGGACAAGAAAGGATGAGGAAGGAGGTAGTTTTGTTAGGGTTACTAGGGGAAGTGGGGGACGGAAGAGTAGGGGGGCTTCTTCCCAGATTGTCCATCCCAACAGATTTGCCGCCTTAGGTAATGAAGTGGAGGAGGACACCTCGGAATTAGCATGTATAGAGGGGGCTAGTCCCTTGAGCACCCAGGGGACTGCCATCTCTGATACAAGGGAGGAGGAACGAAGGGTCAGGAATGCAAGGCAGGTGGTAGTGGTAGGGGACTCCATTATAAGGTCCAAAATGCATCACCTTACATTTATCAACATTTAATTTCATCTGCCACTTAGCAGCCCAATGTGACAATCTATCTAGATCCCCTTGCAACGATTGCACATCCTCTGAAGTTTTTAATGGTCAACAAAGTTTTGTGTCGTCAGCAAACACAGAAACCTTGCTGACAATACCCACTTCCAAATCATTAATAAATAGATTAAATAGAAGCGGCCCCAGCACAGAACCCTGTGGCACCCCACTTAGCACTTTAGTCCATAATGATGAAGCCCCATTAACAACTACTCTCTGCATCCTATTCATTAACCAATTTTCTATCCATGTACAAATGTGCCTCCCCAGACCAACAGACCTTAGCCTATACATTAGTCGCCTATGGATGACTGTATCAAATGCCTTTGCAAAATCCAAGTAAACTACATCTACTGCTATGCCAGAGTCTAAATTTCTACTTACTTCCTCATAAAAGCCAAGCAAGTTCCAGAGTCTAAATTTCTACTTACTTCCTCATAAAAGCCAAGCAAGTTAGTTTGACAAGATCTATTCCTCCTAAATCCATGCTGGTTACTACTTATAATGTCAGTCCTTGAAACATACTCTAGAACATGTTCCCTTATTAAACTTTCCAGGATCTTCCCCACCACTAAAGTTAAACTTACAGGCCTGTAATTACCCGGCTGTGGACGACTACTCTTTTTGAATATTGGAATAACATCAGCCTTTTTCCAATCCAGATTCACACCACCGGACATGAGGGAATCAGCAAAAATAAGAAACAATGGCCTAGATAAAACTGAACTTAGCTCCTTAAGTACCCGAGGATGTATTTTATCCGGTCCAGGAGATTTATTAATATTAATCTTCTTTAGTTCTTTCTGTACCATATCCTCAGTTAACCAAAGTGCACTTGAATCTTTTATACCATTATTGCTACTATACTCTATGATAACTGTACTTGGATCTTCTATAGTGTATATAGAGGAAAAAAAATTATTCAAGACATTTGCTTTATCGCCATCCTCCGTAACTAACTTATCCCCGTTAATTAATGGTGCCACATTCTCAGTCATCATCTTCTTACTATTAATATACTTAAAAAAAATTTTAGGCTTAGGTGATGCTTTGTTCAGCTATCCTAACTTCATTATTGATTTTAGCTAGTTTGATTGCTTTCTTACACTCCTTGTTACAGTTTTTATAATCCCTAAAGGCCCTTTCCGTTCCTTCAGCCTTAAAGGTTTTAAATGCCTTTTTCTTCCTTACCATTTGCCTCTTTACATCAGAATTCAGCCACATGGGCGCGGATTTATTTTTTTTTACATTTATTTCCTAAGGGTATAAATTTAGATGTCAACTGGCTTAAAATCCCCTTGAACACAGTCCACTTCTGTTCAGTACATTTACCCGATAATATGTTATCCCAGTTGACATTCTGAAGAGCTGCTTTTAACCTGGGAAAATTTGCTGTGGACGACTACTCTTTTTGAATATTGGAATAACATCAGCCTTTTTCCAATCCAGATTCACACCACCGGACATGAGGGAATCAGCAAAAATAAGAAACAATGCCTAGATAAAACTGAACTTATCTCTTAAGTACCGAGGATGTATTTTATCCGGTCCAGGAGATTTATTAATATTAATCTTCTTTAGTTTCTTCTGTACCATATCCTCAGTTAACCAAAGTGCACTTGAATCTTTTATACCATTATTGCTACTATACTCTATGATAACTGTACTTGGATCTTCTATAGTGTATATAAGGAC